>APFE030586094.1:40451-52667 GCA_000404065.3 Pinus taeda
ATAAAATAGTCTGCCACAATAAAAGGAAAATTTATGAATCCACTAGAGATTTTTTATGGAGGTGAAAACAAAGAATGAAGAGTTAGATCAAGATGTCTTCAGGAGAGCAAGAGCTCTTCCAGAATAGGGTAGCGAGTGACAGTTGAACCTAAACATGAACTCTGACAAAAATTACAACATAGTTCTAAATAATATATATTTACTGAGGTAATTTGCATACCAAAAATCCTAAGAGAAGTCATAATGGTATGAAGAAGGTTTTCTTAAGTTGAACTCCTTTTGTTGGGCAAGTTGGGATGCAACGCCGTGATCAAAATAATAAAGCACTGCAATCATTGTTGCCGGAATGAAAGCTCCAGATATGCATAACAATGGCACATCAAGCATTTCTTGTGTGGAAAAATAAGTACTGTTATTGCATGGAAACGAAAACAAAAAAGGAAAAAAAAATGGATTCTATGTTTTGAGGTGGTGGATGAAAGGCAAGATCAGTTCCTTATCATGTTTGGGCTATGGGAGCACGCATTTTATGTCAAAGGGAGAATGTAAAGAAGGATTATGGGTTATAAGCAGCCAAGGATCATCCCCCTGCCTTGTGTTGTTGCCACCCCCAACCTTCCAAAGTTAAAACCAACTGTCTTCCAATCAGCGGAAAGGCCACCACCACCGCCTTCCAAATCACTGAAGATTTATTGTAGGATTTATTTGGAGATCTTATACAATCCTCAGCAGACAGAGGCTGTATGTACTTCCAACTCACCACCTTTCTCAATAAGCCCTTGGTACTAAAACTTGAAAGAAAGGGTGATCATCCGAGGTCTAACCTAGCTTCTGGAAGGCTGATCTTTTAATTGGGCTTAATAAGACTTAAATGAATTTAGTAATTTGCAAAAAAACATCCATTTAGTACCAAAAAATATATTGATGGCCAAATACCATATTTTTGCTTTTAAGCTATAACTGTTAACGGTCATGCCTTGCAGCCTTTGAACTATGCCCTTTTGCAGTAGCCATGACCATCTCATAAGATGAATTTTCAGGAAGGAGTACCCTTTATCCTACCCCGGGCACAGGTCTTGGGTAAAAGAGCCAAGGCAGGTGCAAATCCTGGGGGATTATGACAGAATAGATACCGCTCTCGAATTCTTAGCCCAACATATTTTTATTATCCTGAGCAGTAATGTGACTTTACATAGATGCCATCTAAATACATCGATAAATAAAATTAAAATAAAACATTAAAAAAATCCTGCAAAAATGACATTTGTAACAAAGAAACCAGGACATGCAGAATGTCAGATCAAAGATCTTTTACCAATTAAAACAGGAGATACAACTGCTAAAGCACCAGGCTTTATCATCTCCCGAAGTGAAGCAGTTGCTACTATTGCAACACAACGTGCATAATCTGGCTTCTCTTGATACGTCTGCAACAAAGCATCACCAGTATTAGCTGAAGAATCCATTTGCACTCAACATAAAACATATAATAATAATGCTTAAAAAAATGCAGTCCTCAGGCAGCAAACCGAAAGCTAAGGAACAACATGCTTGTTCGAATACTAACCATTATGCCAGGTCGATCTATAAATTGCCTCCGCACTTCCTTAACAACTTCCTGGGCTGTTCGACCAACTGCAGAACATGCCCATGAACTGAATAGGAAAATAAGCATCGATCCCAATAGACCTCCAAGAAACACCTCTGGAATAGCTATATCAACCTGTAATAAACGTAAAGCTTACATATTAGGTTAGATTTAAAATGCCCACCAAAGATAATAACAAAATTGCAATTCAATGAACTTATGTCAAAACTAATCAAATGAGCAGCTCAAACTAAAAATGAAGTTTGGCAACCTAAAATGTTCTCTAGGCAAGAGTTTCAATGGACTTAACTGCATCATCCTTAAAACAGCTAACTTTGTAATATAAAAATGATTAACATTTTGGAAATGGCTAGCTGTCAAATTTGGAGCTAAAGTTACAAAAATAAAAAACAAGGTGGAAAAACAGGAATACTGAAAAGGAGGGGGATCTGCCCAGAGTTTCTCCATAAAGCATAGGGAGATATAATTGCATGTGGCATTATATATCCATAAGACAAGCATTTCAGAACACCCAAGTTACTTATTAGCCATAGAAGCATATCTTAAATTAGAGCCAGTGTGGAAAAAGTCGGGAATAAATCCCGATTAAATCTCGATTTTTTTATTTTTTTGGCTGGTCGATTAAATCCCGATTTTTTTATTTTTTTGGCTGGCCGTTTAATTTTGCCGACTTTTTGCCAACTTTTTCAAAAAACTCCCGACTTTAACGACTTTTTCAACTTTTGGACCCTTGCCGATTTAATCCCGACTTCGACTTTTTCCACACTGATTAGAGCATCTAATACTACTGAATCTATTTAAGTTGTGAAATGGACTTTGCCCCATCTCACATAACTGCACTCTTAGTCTCTGCTCTGCTAATGAATAAAGTGAAGCTCTTGTATTTACTCAACATCATATAAGACATAAAATATACAGTATTTCGATAAATAAAACTTGGTTTCAATCATGTTACTATCCATTATTTAGAAAATTACAAAGGTACAGGAGAAAATACATGCCTGCGTAAATGGTTGATGAGCATAAGCTGATACTTCATCCATATAGGCACTGAATAAAAGAAAAGAAGCTAATGCAGCAGATCCAATTGCAAAGCCTTTCGTGGTTGCTTTTGTGGTGTTCCCGACTACATCAAGAAGATCTGTAATTTCTCTTACACTCTCAGGCTGCAAGCAAAAATTACAATTGCATTTACAACTTATTCATAAAAACTAGAAGTTGTATCCTATTAGAACTGACAAAAGACTGTGTAACATATACTTCTGGGATAGATAGTCAGGTTCTTAAGACCTGTCCCAAGATATTAAGATATTCAGTTTCTACTTTTCTTCCCTTCTCATATAGGATAATAAACTAGGTTCAAAAGATGAAACAAGACTTGAACAACTTATACTCTTCATTGACAGTAAAACATAGAAACTTTTACCTGTTGACTCATTTCCACAATTCCACCTGCATTATCAGCTATTGGCCCAAACATATCCATTGTCAAAACATATGCTGCAGTACTAAGCATTCCCATAGTAGCTACAGCTGTGCCAAAAAGGCCACCTGTTGGAGTTCCATCGGACTCAACTAGACCTGAAGTTCGTCCAAGCCAGAATGCAGAAATAATAGCCACAGTGATAACAAGTACTGGAAGAGCAGTTGATTCCAAACCCAAGCTAACCCCTGCACTAATATTCGTCCCATGTCCAGTAGAGCTTGACAGTGCCAGTGTCCGTACAGGTTCATACTTGTAATCCGTATAGTATTGAGTGATCGTAACAAAAAGATAGGCTGTTATGATTCCTACTAGCCCACAAAGTGCAAAGTGTAACCATGCCGTAGGAGCTTGATCAGAGTAAAGAAGCCAACGTGTAGACTGTAGCCAGAAAACGACAGAAGAAACAACGGAATATAAGAAACATTTATACAAGTGAGCGAAAAGAATTTGGATATGAAAAAAGTATAAATCACTTGCAACACAAAACTTGACCTTGTAATAGAAATTAATCTGTATGTATATAGAATAGAATCTTACCCCAGCAAATGCAATAATTGCCAAAAATATAGTAATAGAATATCCTTTCTGGAGTATTGCCATGGGATCTTCCACAGGTGACTTTAGACTTGGATCACGTGTACCTCGGATGGAAAGTATTCTACATGCAGATACTATTAAATCAAATGAACGTACAACAAGAGGGAAGAGAATAAAACCAGATGGATCTGCAGAAACAACACACGAACATAAGAAAGCTCGTTGCTTCTTGCTTTCCGGATCTTTGGTCTGTGTAGGAGGATGTTCGTTACACTCACAGCCCTGAAATTGTAAGCAGTACAACGGATCCTATCATTCACAAAATAGAGAATAATGACGTCCAGAAAAGCATAATACAAGCCGAGGTCAGCGAGGGAGTTTATTGGACAAACCCAAGAGAATTACAGTGCAAGCAGAGATGAGAACTGAGTAAAAATTGACGGTGCAAACAGAGATTAGTAAAATTTATTTTCTCCACGAGCTAAACAAGAGCAAGTGCTGGAAAAAATATTTATGGACAATCCTTAATCCGGAATTCATGAAAACAGCGGGCTGAATCCGTGAAAACAGGGAGCCACCCTCCATTTGGAAAAAATTAAAAAATTAAGCTCCGCTCAATCGATCTTCACAATTTCACTATCAAACCAGAAAAAACCAAACAGTAAATCAGAAATCGCGATTTTGATCTCCAAAAACCAGGAGAAAATATCAAAATGGGGCGATTTTAAGAAAATCCGATTTCGTAAATATCAAAATGGGGCGATTTTAAGAAAATCTAATTTCGGTTAGGGTATCTGCCCTGGGCGAAAATAAAAAAATAAATTAATTTTTAAATAAAATGAGGGCTAATTATATTTAAAAAGTTTTATTAATTTTAATTAAAAATTGCCATTAATATATAAAAAAGCCTTAAATGTTCGCCTTGGGCGTTATTCGCCCTAAATTC
Organism: Pinus taeda; assembly: GCA_000404065.3. Classification (NCBI taxonomy): domain Eukaryota; kingdom Viridiplantae; phylum Streptophyta; class Pinopsida; order Pinales; family Pinaceae; genus Pinus; species Pinus taeda. Next base: position 45,030 of record APFE030586094.1, read on the forward strand.
CCTGGATCTACCTCATTGTCTATTTGTGAATATATTTTTGTAATATTTATTTTAATTTATAATTACTATTATTTTAAAAAAATTAATATATTTTGTAAATTCTTGTAAATAATTTGGATTTTATTTGGATATTTGTTTGTAGGGATGTAGCCTTTTGGTGAATAAAGTCGAATGGAGTTGTTTTTAGTGCGAATTTTTGGACTTTCTGACTTTTTGGACTTTCCGGTGCCAGAATCCAGTGGAAAAATTTGAGGTGAAATCTTGATTTGTGTTATTTAAATTAGTTTTTTGACTGTATAATATGAAATGATATTTTAAGGTCCACGAGACTAAAAATAGTCTATGAGACCATTAGTTCCCTATTGTTCGCTCTTTGCAATTCATTTCTTTTCCGATTCAAATTGATGATGAATTGACCCAACCTTCCAACAATCCCCTCGCTAAAAAGAGAATGCCAAGAAACTGATGCTAACATGTTCTCATAACTTTCTCTGATGTCTTCAAATGCATCACATTCCAAAATGAAATGTTTTTCCAATTCCACAGCCCCAGACGTGCAAAATATACACACCCTTTCTTCCCAAGCTTCTTTAGGCCTTTTCCACTGTCTTGTTTCACACCAAAGTTGATGTGAGTTGGTCCTTAATTGAGCAATAAGAACCTTTTCCCTCCACGAAATGCTAGCTCCAATGAACTCTTTTTGTTGTAAATCACACGTAGGGTTGAATTCTTCAATGTAATATTTCTTCTTTCTACCCAACTCTTTTCCCCATACATTTTTTCGAAACTTCTCCATAACAAAATCCTTTAGCTCCTTGCTATTTGTGGGATAGGCATTGAGGTAGATATTCCATTTTTGCATCCATGTGTAGTTTTGTTTAATCCATGTTTTCTTTCTTTCATTGATGCCTTCATTGAAGATAACATTAGGCCATTTACCTACTCTCATTTGTTCAATTCTTTTTAGGTATCTTATGAGTCGCACCATAGCAATTGCTTCAATGGAAGTTGCTCATATTTCACTCAACATTATCTCATAAGGTACCGAACTTATTATTTTGATCTTGCTCATGATCAAGCGTTTTTGTATTTTCTCAAATTGTTTCCATTTTGAGACGGGAGTGATGCTAGCCCACAATTCACACCCATATAGCTTCACTGGACAAACTAGGAGTGCAAAAAGCACTTTAACCATTTTCCAATCCCATAACTCTGCCTCTCTACATCTGTTTTGAAGAGCATATAATGCTTTCCACCCTCCTAAAATTCTCTTCTTTTTGTAGTCCTCCCAATTGAGTTTGTTGTTGAAATCAATCCCAAGGTACTTGTACTTATTTACTTCTTCAAGAATGTTGTCTTCAAAGAAGAAAGTATGTTGGCTCTGCTTCCTTTTATTAGAAAAAATAATTATTTGGGTCTTGCTAGTATTGACTTGCATCCCCACTGCTCTACAAAAATGCTCAAGGGAATATAAGTGCATTTGCAATCCATGGGCTGATTTAGAAATCAATACAATATCATCAGCATATAAAAGAAGCTTTATCACAAACTCCCCCAACCGAACATCTCCACCTTGCAGTTTTAGCCACTCTTCCAACTTATCAATATATAGACCAAAAAGAGTGGCGGATAGAGGGAAACCTTGCTTGACTCCAATGTCACTCCTAAAGCTTTCTGAAATACCTGCTGAGGTTCTAATTTTGACTTTCACTTCTTCATAAAGTCTATGGACATCGGCTCTATAATGCATAGGAATTTCAAGTTCTTCCATTCTACGCCATAACTTATGCCTAGGGACTGTGTCAAATGCTTTTTTGAAGTCAACAAAGCAGAAAAATACTTCTTCTTTGTCCTCCGAAACCTTTTCAACGATGTGTCTCAACGTGATGCCATGATCCACTGTAGAATGTTTCAGCCTAAAACCCGCTTGTCCTCTTGCTCTCTTTCCTTTTACTTCTGCCCACTTGCTAATTTTGTCTTCTAACATGCTGCTAAAAAGATTTGCAAACAAAGGATTGATCATAATTGTTCTATAGTTGGATGGATTATTAATGTCTCCACTTTTAAAAAGGGGCATTGCTAGGCTAGTTGTCCAGTCTCTTGGGAATCCTTACTGAATGATGTTGTTGAATATTTTCATGATGTGAGATGAAAGAGCGTTAATTCCCCATTTTAGATACTCTGCTCGAAGTTCAACCAAGTCCTTTTCCTTTCATGTTTTCAGCTTCTTAATTCCATTCTCCACCTCTTGTAATGTGAAGAGCTTTGAATTTCTGTTGATCCTGGGGGGACTCCGCCTTAGATTCTTTCTGATAGAGTTGCCTTGCATATTCAAACCATTGATTGGTTGTAATATTATTTTCTATTTTCTTCTTCCTTGGTTGCAGTTCTTGCCAGAAAAACTTTGGATTATTCTTGATTAAATATATTAACTCTTCTTTCCTTGTTTGAATGAACTCATCTTTTTACCTTTTTAGTATTTGCTTATATAACTTTACATTCATCTTCTCTTTGCCTACCGTGTTCAAGGTTATCCTTGTCATTTTGCATTCCTCATCAAACCAAGCATTTACAGGAAAGGAATTTGATTCTGATTTCCTATTTTTTTCTCTTTTGCACTTCTCAAGTGCACTTTGTATTATATTTGTTAACTCATGGTTGTTGAAGCGTTTGAAACCAATTTTCTCCTTCTGAATTAATCTCTCTAACATTGTCTTAAAGATAGTACCATTTTCTTGTGTTAGAAGAATTTTTCCCCTTGATGGTGATTATCGAGAACATTTACTTTTCCTCCCATTCTTCCTTTCTTCTAACCATGATAACCTTATAAAAATTGGGTTATGGTATGATTTTAAGTCCCAAATATGCTCTCCAATACTAACTTCATCTATCTTTTCTATTAAGCTTTGTGAACACATCACATAGTCAATGACACTTGCCCCATTGTATGTCTTGCAAGTGAAGTTCCCATACCTTTTCCATCTATCTAGACCATTAAAAAAAATTAAGTTGGAAGCCCCACACAGTGTAAGAAACTCATCTCCAAAATGATTGTTAACTTTGTCATCTTTTGAACACCTTACCCATTGGGGATTATCCTCTTCAGTGAGCCAAATAGGATTGTTACCCTCTTTGCAACAAAGGATGCTAGCTTGATTATTTGTTGTTCTAGCATTGAAATCTCCCACTAAAGGAACTTCTCCATGTTAAGAGTACACAACAATATCTTGTTTTAAAGCTGCATATGGATCCTTGCTGTCAAGCCCCTTATTTTTGTAAGTTTTTGAGACTTGAGGGGCAAAATAGCATGTTGCAATTCTTATGTGATTCTCATTCTTTGATATTTTCAACCATAAATATTGTTTATTTGCATCTTCTTTAATTAACTGAATGTAACGACCTTCTTTTTCTTTCACTAAAACTAGTATTCCCCCATACCCTTTTCCATTTTCTGCTACCTTGTTCCAAACTACCAACTTCAAATAATCGTCAAACATGGGTGTTTTGCAACCATCATGCTCATGAGTTTCCGTGAGACAAATTATGTCCCCTCCTCCAAGGGTAACCTCTACAATTCTGACAAACTAAACTTAGGTAGACCTGGGTAGGATTTGACTACTACACAGTTTGGCACATAAGACTCAAATTGGATTCAACACCCAGAAAACATCGATTGCACAGGATTACCCATCAAGCTTGTGATTTCAATAAATTCCTACCAGATTTTAGAGAAATTAGACCGAAAAAACCCACCGTAAAAAATTTCAAAAAGTCGCACTAAAGACAACACCAAGTCAAATTATCTTGAGAGATCTAAAGCATAAAAAGTTTCACATAGTTTTTAAAGAGTTTATTCTGAATCTAATTTGTTTTGCAGGTAAGGTTTGGCTGGTGGAACGATTTATTTGGAGGCAAAACCCTTCCTTTGGTCTAGCGGCCAGGGTTTTTTTCTTTGTATTTAATTTTGAGAGCCATCCATCATAGTCAAGCTCCCATTTCCCTCTGGCTGCAAGCATTTGGAGGATACCCATTGCATAGGGTTTTAATCATAAGGCTTTTACAAAGTTGCAGATCCTTTTTCTTAAGAAAGTCGTAAGCAATTTTGAAGGCTTTCCTTGGTTTCTGAGTGAGGGGTTTTAAAATCCAAATTTTTCTTGTGGCTCAAAAGATCAAATTGACTTTTCATGGGGTAGGCTGCAAGTATATGAAAGTATTTTTTCTTGGCCAAGCTCAAAAGGGTTGCCATTTTATCTTTGGTTCAGAAGTCCATGCTAATTTTGATTTTTTGCAGAGAAAACTTAAATTTTTGAAGGGAATTTGGTAGAGGATCTGGATTCTGGAGGCTTATTTTTGAATTCTGAAAATTTTAGTGAAGGTTGCTGGCATTTTTTTGGCCTTTATTTCCTTGACCGAGAGCTTGAAGAGGCATTTCTCCTTTGGCTCATATTTTCTCCTGGCTTGGACGTCCTGTAAGGCATCGATTTTTTTTTTAAGGGGTTAGGACCTGCGATTTAAAGAAATAATCATGAATAATAAAAAAGGAAAAAATGAGCCTTCATTCTCATCCAGCCATGAGTATTTGAGGGCCAACCCTTTCTCCTGCACAAAATATTTCCTTTCTTTAAGTGAAGAAAATCTCTGAAAGTCATTTTTTTAGGAGTAAGATCGATTTCTTTTCTGAAGTATTGAGCTCGTAGCCGCGAAAGATAAATTCGTCTCTTTTAGTGAGTAGAAATCCCTTCCATTGGTTGAATGTCAAAATTTATGGAGTAAAATTGATGATGATGATGATCATGGTTAACGTCACTTTGGTCTATCAGACCTAAATAAACGAATTATTTAGTTTGATTTAAGATGTATTCCTATGCTCAAAAAGCTTGGAGAGAAGCCTCTCGAGCTCACTGTAATTTTGACAATGTAAAAGGCTAGGAAGGTCAGTTTTGCAACAAAGATTTTGAAACTGAGATCTAATGTGGTTATACGCGGGACACTCTAAGAGGAAGTGATTTTCATCCTTGATATTTGTATTCTCACAGAGATGGAAGAACCTTTCCATCCATGGTGTTTTAGGAACTGCCCAACGACCCGTTTCATTGTGGAGCTCATGAGAGTTCATTCTAATCTTGGCTATATTAATTTTCTTCTTTGAGCTAGTTAGAATAGAGAAATACTTTGATCTTCTAGTCTAGTGTTTCAATTACCTTGAGTCTAGTGTTTTAATTTTTTTAGCTCAAATCTATTTCTTTCCTTGGATGCACGGTAGTTTGAAAAGATTTTGAAAAGAAAAGTGAAGTTACTGTTTGGAAGGAATTTCAATTTATTAGGATACTTATAAAGTTGGAAAAATCATATTAATATTTTTTTTCATCTCAATTTCATTCGAGGAAAAGTTTGTTAGAGGAATTTCTCTCATTAACTTTAGAGAAAGGCTATTTAAATTTTATTTATAAATATTTTTTCAAAAGTTTAGAATCCTTGCCTAATTTGTTAAACAAAATATATTCTGGAAATGAGAGTAAATTACTTTTAAGGAAAATCTATTTTCCCTTTAGAGAAGGGCTATTTAAATTTTATTTATAAATCCTTCTTCAAAAGTTTAAAACCTTGCTTAATTTATTAAATAAAATATATTTTGGAAAGAAGAGTAAATTATTTTGAAGGAAAATATATTTTCTCTTTATTGTGAGAAATATTCTCATTTTATTTTTTTTAAGTCATTTTAAAAATATTTCTCATTAATGTTTTTGATGAGAGGAAATTTTTTATTAAAGTTATTTATTTTATAAATCTTCCTTAAAAGGTTTTTTTTTTAACTCTTTTTTTTATCTAAAGGGTTTTTTTTGCAATTTTTTTTTAATAAAAAAGGAATTGTGGGCTTATTTTATAATTGCAAGTTTATTTGAATGCCATAATTACTTGGTGGTATAAGTTTATTTCTTGCATTTGTTCTCAACTCACTTTACTACTCACATTCTTGGTTATCTTGATCGGTTAAACTAACTTTCTTCTTGCAACACTGTAATCTAGTGATTCAGATCTTTTCAGTTACCAGAATTATCCTAGATCTTTTACTTCTGTGATATTAGCAGAATTGCATATGAAAGAGAATAGAAAAACACATGTGCATGCTTCAAAGAAGAGGAAACATAATGACAACCATCAAATCAAATGATGCAAACACATTGATAATGGAGTTCACCCAACGCGAGTTACAACTCTGGGCCTTGGTGTCAAGAGTGGGGAGGTTGCTTCATTAAATGTTGCAAATGGCAATGATGTACATGGTATGTTCTTTGTCATTACAAAGATGAATACCCTCAACCAGAGTAGCATGTCTCTCCACAAGACGTTCTCAAGAATTCTCACTCATATGAGAAAATTCCCTCAACCTAAGTGGCATGTCTCTCCACGAGACGTTCTCCCTATAGGAACTCTCACTCAAATGGGTTTTCCTTCAACATGAAAAGATAATAAATTCTCACATGATGCAGCATACAAGTATCCCTCAACATAATAGTAATCGAGGATCTCAACAACAAAAACATCATCTCAACAAATCAAAAGGAAATAACATAACTGCATCATATACCTCTACTTTCGGAGATGGTCGGAAAATGCAAAGCTCAGCTATTGAAATGGACAACATCGTTGAATTCGTGGCGCGAAATCGTTTCAAACTACTATAAACTTTTCCCCTCTCTGACACCATCAAATTATGGACCCTTGGGAATCTTAAAGATTCCTTTAAAGATTCCTTCTTGAAGATGGCCGAAAAAGCTGCTATTCGGATGAAGATTCTGAGCACGCCACTATGCTCCTTGTGAAATTCTATGAAAAATGTCTCAGTAAAAAATCAGCCTCCAAGAGAATCTTTTAGATTCTACAAGGTTCTCCAAAGATTCTTTGTTGTTGAACACCTGAATTTCTGTTACTAAGATGGAGATTCTGACTGCACAGTTGGACTCTTTGCGAGAAAAAGTGCAAAAATGACTATAGGCTTGAAAAATTCTGACTCTAACACCTCTAGCCCTCTAAGGGAATCTTTTTAGCCTCTGATTTGATCCCTTTCTCATGGTTCTACAGCATCTGGTCCACTCACAGTTCCACTATGTTTTCCCTCCATCACCCTTCCCTGTCAAATGGGCTACTTCAATATTTTTATAAGTTTGTGGGCAGACTTTACCAAGTGGGGGCCGTTGGTGAAGTGCCAAGTTGGGCGCGGGCAAGTTGGGGGTTTTAACCCCACCCACCCCCTTTATGGAATGGCACGTTTAAAACTTTTAATGTTGGTGGTTTGACATTTTTTAAACAATGGTCATATTATATGTTTGGCAAAGGTTACATATAGTTTTTGTTTGGAGCATTGACAGTGGTCGTCGGCGTTACCATTTTGGAACAGTCTTCATAACCGTTGCCATGTGCGATTTTGACATGGGACGAGTATTGTGGTTGATTACATTATATTGTGGCGATGATTATATCGTTTTTGGTTGGTGTTTGTTGGCGGACTGACAACTATCAAGTCGGGCGGGTTCAACACCCGCCAAAACACATTTGGATATCGTTACGGTTGGAGGGTATGAGATATGCGGTTACCCCATATATATAATAGGTTTCATATATGTTAATATGTGTTTC
>APFE030586094.1:53002-82982 GCA_000404065.3 Pinus taeda
TAATTGTTTAAACACAATGGTTAAAAAATTACCGCCGAAAAATAAGTGTCACTGGGCAAATTAATGATTCGACAATTTCGCCATTTTCGATGCCTAGATTCTGTGCATTGAGATTTTGCCAGTTTTTTGCCTCGTTAAAACTGCGACTTGGCCAAATTTGACTTGAACTTTGACCAATTATAACTTGAGCATACGAAATCGGATTTGAGTGTCGTTCACATCATTGGAATCAAGGTGCCAAAAACTACAATCTGGTTCTAGTTTCATCTAAATATCATGAATTTGATTTTTGAGCTTTTCTATAGCCACTGCTGAATTCTAAGTGTGTCTAGAGCCACCTGGATCATTTAGTAACTTGAAGTTTTCATGTTGTGCAAGTGATATAATCTATATTGAGAATTGTTCATTAGGCACTGGTCTCCATTAAATAATTTTGATATTGCCTCATTAATCTAAATTGCTTCATCTTGTTAAGATATACTTGGCTCACTTAATAATCTCACTTGCTAATCTAAATTCAAGTTATCTAGAAAGGTAGTGATCTCACCCTTAATCTCCTAGGATTTGTTGTTCCAACAAGTTTTCCCCTCATAATCTCCCTTAGGGACTACCCCCTTAGCTTGTCTAAGAGAGAGCTTAAACGAAGTGAGTAGGATCAAGGATTAGGCGACAACAAACCCTACTGCAGATCTGCAACTTCAGCCCTCTTGCAGCAACCCAGAAACTCACACGTGTGGCAAAAGAGAAAAAGAACAAAAAAAAAACATTTAACTTCATTTTGCTTGACAAGAGTCTCCTCCTCCTTCGTTTAGGGTTTCTCCTTGTTATTCTAGGTATTTTGCACTTCTTTCTCCTCTTCAAGTTGCAGATTGAACTTCCTTGATTGAGTGATCAAATGAGGTCGAGTATCACTTCTATATATAGCCATTTGTGTGGTCGAACTCCCTTGATGAGGCATACTTGACTGTAGGGTAGGCCGACTTGGTGGAGGAGGCATAAAATACAATTTTGACTTAAAAATAATTTTTTTTCTTGACATACAAAGCCCAAGAGGGGTTTAGATAATAATGACAAGGACTATGACTTTTGACATAAACCCTAGAAGCACTCAATGGGTGCTTTGACCTAGAAACAAAATAAACAAAGCATGAAACCCATGCTTATAAATAAATTTTCTTTTATAATAATTTTTATTTATTTCTTTTGACAAATATATTATATCATGACTCAAATACAATTATGAAGATTGATACTAGTTACATTTTTCAACAACTATGGTATGTGAAATATCTATGGAAATGTCAATTCACAGTGATACTATACTTTTGCAATACGTAAGCTTGTTTTTCAATGATATTCTGTGGACAACCCTCAGTAAAGAACTCATGAGAACAATTGTTGCGAAAAAGAATATTCATGAAAGAATATCAAAAGTCCAAATCCTCATGTAGCAGCATATCTTCTATGGCATCCGAGTTATTGCGACATGTTTTTTGTGGATATGAACTACTATATCTACTATGGAATTTGAACTTTGTATGGTAATATATTATGAAAATATGAGATTGTGCCTCTTGAAAACCTGTGTTATTATGCTTAATCTTTTTCTTTTTGTACCAATAGATTGTGGATGGGATCAAATTAAGGTGAATCGTCTCTATAAAATTGAGATCTTGTGACATAGCAGATGTGGTCACAGATAATATAATAAAACAATATCATCTCTAGGATTGAACAAGGGGCTCTCTCCAAAATACAAGGGCTATCCGAGTTCTCTTTGAAACTTAGCATCTGAATTAAAGACATATCCATCATATCTCTGTGGTTTATTATGATATTTGAACTCTACATATTAGAGGCATCCTATGCAAAAAAGTATCTCTCTGAAAGAGGTATCCAAACCTTTTATGGAGGCATCCAAACATTATATTGCAAAAGACATCCAAGTCATCTATAACACCATACTACTGAGATATATGATTCATCAATGGAAACATTCACTATGACATAAAGGACTGAACAAATGGCTCAAGGTCATTCAAGTTTTATGGCACACAAAATTTAGTGACACTTGTCTTTGAATCAAAATTTTCTGAGTGGCATTTGAGTTCTAATATAATGTGAGTCTCTGAGATCTAAATGTTTGTGGGATTATATCAGTTAGGGAACTATAATTAAAAAATCAGACGCAGCACCAAAACTTCTTATCTACTATATCTACTATGGAATTTGAACTTTCTATGATAATATATTATGAAAATATGAGATTGTGCCTCTTGAAAACCTGTGATATTATGCTTAATCTTTTTATTTTTGGACCAATAGGTTGTGGATGGAATCAAATTAAGGTGAATCATCTCTCTAAAATCGAGATCTTGTGACATAGAAAATGTGGTGACAGATTCTATAATAAAACAACATCAGCTCTGTGATTGAACAAGAGGAAACTGTAATTAAAATATCAGTCGCAGCACCCAAACTTCTTATCTACTACATCTAGTATGGAATTTGAACTTTCTATGGTAATATATTATGAAAATATGAGATTGTGCCTCTTGAAAACCTGTTATATTATGCTTAATCTTTTTCTTTTTGGACCAATATATTGTGGATGGGATCAAATTAAGGTGAATCACCTCTCTAAAATTGAGATCTTGTGACATAGCAAATGTGGTGACAGATTCTATAATAAAACAATATCAACTCTAGGATTGAACAAGAGGCTCTCTCCAAGATACAAGGGCTATCTGAGTTCTCTCTGGAACTTAGCATCTGAATTAAAGACATATCCATCATATCTTTGTGGGTTATTATGATATCTGAACTCTACATATTAGAGGCATCCTATGCGAAAAAGTATCTCTCTGAAAGAGGTACCCAAACCTTTTATGGAGGCATCCAAACATTATATTCCAAAAGACATCCAAGATATCTATAACACCATACTAGTGAGATATACAATTCATCAATGGAAACAGTCACTATGACATAAAAGACTGAACAAATGGCTCAAGGTCATGCAAGTTTTATGGCACACAAACTTTAGTGACACTTCTCTTTGAATCAAAATTTTTTGAGTGGCATTTGAGTTCTAGTATAATGCGAGTCTCTGAGATCTAAATGTTTGTGGAATTATGTAATTTAGGGACTGTAATTAGAAAATGTTATGAAACCAGCTCACAAAAAGATAGAAAAAAGAGATAAATGCCTTAGAATTCAGCCTTTTCGAGGGGGCAACCTCTTTTACATTACACAAATGAACAATTCTTGGATGATTCAAATGACAAAACCTCCTTTCTATACAGAAGAGTCTAAGGGGTCACAATATAACCAAGCCGACCTAACAATAATAATATAAAGGCACAAAAATAACAAGAGAGGGATTCTATGGGGCACAATAATAACCATATGGGGACAATAGGGGCACAACAATATAAATAAGGGATACAACTACAATAGTAATGGGGGCATCACTAGTATTATAGGGACCTAACATGCCCCTCTCCTTCAAAAAAGTGTTGTCCTCAACGCTTGAGTAGTGTTGAATGCCTGTGTATAAAATTCTCATCCTCCCATGTGGAATCTTCAACGAATAAGTTCTTCCACTTGATGAGATACTCCGAAATGGATTGATTTCGTAGCTGTCGAGTTCTTGTTTCTGTGACTGCTTCCAGTTCTAATATAATTTTTCCTTCCTCGTTAAGTTCTAGCAATATTGTTTGAACTGGGAGCTTATCGCCTATAACCTTATTTAAACATGAAACATGGAAAACTGAGTGCACTCTAGAAGCTGCAGGAAGATCTAATTTGGATGCCATAGTACCAATCTTTTGCAACATCTTGTACGGACCATAATACTTTGGTGATAATTTACTATCCTTCTTAGCTTGCTTGAGGGAAATTTGTTTATATGGTTGTAGCCGTAGGAATACCCAATCACCTACATCAAAACTTTTTTCACTGCGATGTTGATCTGCCTGTTGTTTCATTCTAGTTTGTGCCAACACGAGGTTATCCTTTAAGAGTTGGAGGACTTGTTGTTGATGTTCGATGTGATGTTCCACTGCTTGAACCTTAGAATTTTCTCTTAAATATGATGTGATGGATGGTGGCTGATATCCATAAAGTGCCATAAAATGGGGTCATTTTTGTTGCTATATGGAAGGAAGTGTTATACCACCATTCAAGAGGCACCCATTTGACCCATTGTGTTTGTTTATCAGATACAAAGCAACGAAGATATCCTTCCAAACATTTGTTTACTATCTCAGTTTGCCCATCAGATTGAGGATGATAAGATGAGCTATGAGCTAACTGAGTACCGAGACAAGAGAATAATTCTGTCCAAAAATTTCCAGTGAAAATGGGATCTCTGTCACTTACAATAATCTTTGGGTTTCCATGTAGCTTTTGAATTGTTTCCATAAATGCAGTAGAAACTGTACTGGCTTTAAATAATTGTGATAATGCACAAAAGTGTACATACTTGGTAAGTTTGTCAACTACCACCATGATGACACTCTTTCCCTCAGACTTGGGTAAACCTGTGATAAAATCCATTGAAACCTCCTCCCAACATTGGCTTGGAATGGATAAAGGTTGTAATAGACTCAGTGTCTTAATTGTTTCAACTTTATTTTGTTGGCAAACCAAACATTCTGCCACAAACTTTTGAATATCTGATTTAAGGCCATCCAAAAAAAATTCCTTCTTAACCCTATGGTAAGTTTTTAAAAATCCTGAGTTCCCTCCTAAGGGAGAAGTGTGCAATTCCATAAGAATCTTTTGTTTTAGGTGGGAATTCTTACAGAGGTATAAGCGATCTTTGTACCATAACGAATCATTTTTCCAGCTAAATGTATCAGACGTACTGGAATCTTGTTGTAGATTTCGAATAAGTGCCCACAGTTCTTCGACATTCTTCCATTCCCCCTTGCTTCATTTATCCAATCTGGTTGGATAATAGAAATGGCACACAACAATGCTTCCACATCCTCATCCTTTCTTGAGAGTGCATCTGCCACCACATTTTGCTTCCCTTTTTTTGTAGATTATTTCAAAGTCATAACCCAACATCTTTGTGACCCACTTTTGTTGCTCTTCAGAGGATAATCTTTGTTCTAAAAAGTATTTAAGGCTATCATGATCCGTTTTTACCTTGAAGTGTCTTCCCATTAGGTAGGTTTGCCATTTCTTAAGTGCATGGAGTATTGCCAACATTTCCTTCTCATAATTTGCTTTGTGTAAAAACTTTCCCTTGATTGGACGACTTTCAAAAGCAATGGGTCTTTCATCTTGCATTAAAACAACACCAATTCCATTTCCTGAAGCATCACATTCCACAATAAAGGTTTTTGTGAAGTCCGGTGTAGCTAAGACAGGTGTTTGGCACATTGCCTCTTTAAGATGTTCGAAGGCCTTTGTTGCTTCTGGAGTCCATGAAAATGCATCTTTCTTCAATAGTGTTGTTAGAGGTGCTGCTATTCTCCCATAATTCTTAACAAACTTGCGATAATACCCTGTCAACCCGAGAAATCCTCGCAGATGCTTTATGGATGTGGGGATTTTCCATTCCTTAATGGATTTAATTTTGCTAGGGTCTACCTTAACTCCTTCATGAGATACAATATGACCCAGATATTCCACCTCTTGTACTCCAAAGAAACATTTGGATCTTTTTGTATATAAATCTTTCTCCTCCAATAGTTGTAGCACCGTGTCAACATGTTCAACATGATCCTTTCAAGACTTGCTGTAGATTAGTATATCATCAAAAAAATACTAACACAAATTTTCTAAGGAAGGTTTTGAAAATGGAATTCATCAAACCTTGAAATGTAGAAGGTGCATTTGTAAAGCCAAAAGGCATGAACAAAAATTCATAGTGACCCTCATGAGTTGTAAATGTTGTTTTCGGAATGTCCTTAGTCTTCATTCTGATTTGATGATATCCTAAATGAAGATCCAACTTGGTGAAGTAAATTGATCCATGCAATTGATCCAATAATTCATCAATGACAGGAATGGGAAACTTATCTTTACTAGTGAGCTTGTTGAGCTCCCTATAATTCGGACACATGCGCCATGATCCATCCTTCTTGTGCACCAATACTACTAGAGCAAAGAAAGAACTTTGGCTAGGTTGAATTATCCCAGCCTCTAGCATTTCTATAACCATACGTTCAATTTCACTCTTTTGGGCATAGGGATATTTGTACGGCCTGATGTTTGGAGGAACACTTCCTAGAATCAAATGAATAGCATGATCATCATCACGAATAGGTGGGAGACCTTTGGGAGTCTCAAATACCTTGGAAGGATTGTCCAAGACTTTTTCGAGATCTAGAGAAATAGATGACTTCAATGTCGAAACATCTACCGAACATAATTGTGCAATTATACCTCATTGCTCCTATTTTAGAAGCTTTGTCATACCGTTAGAGCTGATTATCTTTCCCGGTTTCCCTACAATACCTCTTAATTCAACTTCCTTTCCTTCTGCAAAAAAATTTCATGAAAAGTTCTTTAAAGTTAAAAGCTATTGTACCCAAGGATTGTAGCCATTGGACTCCTAGTACAACATTAGCACCTCCCATTGGAATGGAAAGCATTAGGCTATTCAATACATATTCTCCCATGGATAACTTGATATTATGGCACTTTCCAAAGCAATTTATGGTTCCTCCTGTTAGCCTCCTATTGCAATAGGGGTTCATATTTCATGATTGACGGTTTGCATGCCAAATATGTCATCTTTTTATTACTGCAAAGGTTTCATATTTCCAAAGAGTTTCATTTGGATAAGTCATTCAAATTTTGAAGAGTTGTTCAGTCAAGGGAAGGCCAAACAGTTTAAACTTGGCTTCCCTGGGTTTCAATTGCTTGCTTTAGAATATAGAGATGAGTATCTGGCCAAACAAGCTTAAAACTTGGCAGATTGGTAAATAGGTAGAGAAACCAGGGCACACATCAGCTTAATCTGAGCCCTGGAAGAGACAAGGGACGATTTAGATAGGAGGATAGCTGAAAGAAAGGTTGAAAGGCTGGGTATGCTAGTTCAAGGGCACCCAAACCAAAAGAAGAAAAAATGTTAGGAGAGTAGGCCGGGTAGGTAGCGTTGTGGTGGCAGAATCATGGCTTGGGATCCGTTTCATTTTATGTTCTCAAGCGTGATATCCGTTCGCATCTCAAGCATAAGGAAGTTTCCATTTGGAGGAGCTCAAGCGAGGCATGTCTGAATTTCCCTTCTTCCCTCAAAACACTCGCTAACTTCCCCTAATCCTCTTAAAAAGTCCTGTTTCCCCTTCAAAAGCCTAAGATTCCTATCCTTAGCGCTCTCTGATCAGATTACATATTAACTTCTAACTTGTTATCTAAATCCCAGTTATTCTTCCCTCCCCATACTAAAAGCATATACGAGATACCCCTAAATACATATCCCCTCCATTGGTTGAAATATAACCATAACTAGCTCAGCATGTTCTACTACTACTACAAGGGACTACTAACCTTTAGTTCTGCTTTTAATGGTTGTGAAAGAGATGATACTAATCAAAGTAGCTCTTCTCGATGTTATAAAAGTCAGGGACAGAAAGATAGAGGAGCTCAAAAGACAAATGAAGTGCTCTCTGCAGAGAAAAGTGCCACAGTCAATTCCATCAAAGTGCATGAAGACAAAATTTCAAGACTTGTGGAGGAGAATGAAAATAACAATTTGGCTCTTCAGCAGGCATGCACTAACTTGGAACTTGCAGATTCAAAATTAGATGACCGAGACAGAGATATTGCAGAATTGCAACAGAAAGTATTGGTCAAACAAGGTCTTATTGGTCAAACAATAGTTGGCTGAAAAATAGCACACAAAAGATTGCTCTTCTGTCATCTCAGCACTTGGTCAAACAACCACCATTTTTGGTTTCTTCCAGGCCAGCTGCTTCAGCTAAAAGATCAAAGAACCTCTAAAGGCATCAAAGAGGGTGGAAATGGGATTGGGAATTCATCATCACATGACAATCCATCTGAATAAAAGAAAAACAGAAAAACAAATAAAAGGATTTGGTACCAGCTATTAGTAGGAAGGACATGGAAAGAACTAAAAACAGTGCAAAATTGATAAAGGGAAATACAAAGGGGTTTTGAGCTGGTTAACAATACAAAAGATTCAAGTTCTCTGGAAGTGGAGAAAGTGGATTGCAAAGAAATAATGCCAAAGGTGAAGTCTACATGTTTTCCAAGTAAAGAGGTTGAAATTGGATAAAAATGACTGTAATGACTCCATATCTCTTAAATGATGTTTTCAAAAGGTCATATTCAGTTCATGATAACCACCAAATATTGGCATCAAGCAATGTGGTTTGTATTCCTAGAACTGAGGGGCAGAGGCAAGGAGGGGTTGGCATAGATCCTGCTCTTGCTGGAAAGTCTGGGAGTTCATAATTTTACAGTACCAGGATAGATGCGTCTTTAAAACTGCCTGACAGTGCAATTTCTGGTTCATCTTTCAAGCTACCTGATCATCTTAAGCCTGATGCATCTGCCAATACAATATTTATTGAGGGGCTTCCTCCCTACTGTACTCACAGAGAAGTTGCCCACATTTTCCGCCCTTTATTGGTCATAAGCAAATCAAAGTCGTACACAAGGAACCTAGACGAGCTGATGGGGAGCCTTATGTTCCGTGTTTTGTGGAGTTTGCTGATGTAAAATGTGCTCTAACTGCTATAAATGCTCTAAAAGGGTACAAGTTTGATGAGCATGGACAGGATTCAAATCCTTTATCTCTCTAGCTTGCACATTTTCCTGGCTCGCGTCCTGCTGTTGCTCCCCTTCGTGATGAACTACTTCGTGGTAGCCATGAGGCTGATGAGCTTCGCTCTAGTATTCGCCATTGATCTATCTACTACCATTGACAGGATGCTTGTGGAATATCTGGCATCCTTTGGCATGCACGATAAAATGGATCCAACATTATTCAGCTGTCAGACAGGAAGGAGGCAGGAAACCATGGCATAGTATCAATTTTGTGTGTGCACATGATGGCGTTTCATTAGTTGATCTTGTATCATACAATCAAAAGCATAATTTGGCAAACGGGGAAGACAATAATGATGGCGAGGATCATAATAATAGTTGGAACTGTGGAGAGGAATTGGGAGTCAATACTATTGAGCTCATGCCTTTTCAGGAGTTTAATGAATTGGAATATTACTCATATAATCCTATGGGTGATCACAAGATAAATTTTTGGGGCTACTCAACCATCAACTTCTTTTCTCCAATGATTCGATATGCTGCTGCAGGTGTTAGGAATTGTGGACGAGATGCAATTCATGAATTTAAAATGCTTGTTAGAGAAGCACACAAGCGTGGCATTGAGGTGCTGATGTACGTTGTATCTAATCACACTGCGGAAGGAAATGAGATGGGTCCAACATTGTCTTTTAGAGGCCTGGATAATGGTGTCTATTACACGCTTGCAACCAAAGGTGAGTTCTATAATTATTCTGGCTGTGGCAACACGTTCAATTGCAATTTGGAGCTCTATCCGGATTATATCAAACATTTGAGAAAATTTATATCAATTTTGGAAAAGTCTCCTGTTCTGAGACATCTGGAAGAAGCGTTGATCGTTCTGAGACATCTGGAAGAAGCGCTGATCGTTCTGAGACATCTAGAAGAAGCGTTGATCGTTCTGAGACATCTAGAAGGAGCACAGATTGTTCTGAACCTTCTAGGAGAAGCACTGATCGGCGAGAGAAGTCTAGGAGCAGCGTACACAGATCAGAGAATGAGTAACTCGGATCAGGGAATACGCGGCACAGAGAGGCGCTAAAAAACGCCTGCTCTGTTTTTTAAAATATCTGAAGGTGCTTGCTGTGTCACAGCCAGATAAACAAATCTAATACACCTAGAGGTTGTATTAATGATCACAGGAGATAAGACAGGGGCGATTGAACAATTTGAAATGTTTTAGAGGAAAGTGAATGCCCGGTACGACAGCGAAGCAACATCAGCACACCGACAAAGAGTATCAGTTACGAATATCAGCAGGGGACTTTAAAACACGAAGCTAGATGGCAGCAAAGGGATAGCGCAAAGAGAAATAGAGCATCTCAAAGCCATCAAAGCTCACCATCTCATATTAAAAAATCTCGAAGCCACATAAAAGCAGTAGAACCGCCTGAAGGATACGGACAAGAGTATTCAAAGCGCAACCCTCAGTTACATAACTTAAGATGCCAGCTGCCTCAGCGCAGCTCTGTTTAGATAATTATGTATTAATTCCCAACCCAACGATGAGTTAAAGACATTTAATTCATAGATATTTTTTCCAGATATGATTTAGAGATATTTGTTTGATATCTTCCCTATGACACCTGTTCAAGGGAAGGCTATAAATATTTCACTATATAAACCACCCCATTGTCAGTCTTAAGGCGGGAGAAACAAGTAAGAATAGGTCGATAAAACTCTGATAGAGATTGGTTATGTACATCTAGTACGATTCCTTAATCAAAGACTGCGGGAGTTTTTTGGAAATGGACTGTGTGCTGTGTCTTGTTGTTTGAAAGGGGCCTTACGGAATTCTAAAGCTGCCACATAACTCAATAAGTTCCTCTCATCTATGTTTTTTCTTTATGTTTTACGCTCATGATATGCTCATATCTCCATCTAAATAGCAGATAGAAAGATTAGTCTAGAATTTGCTGAGCCACACTCTATGCTCAAGGTCTGCTATTTTTTTATGTTTTCTTCTGAACTGGTAATGAATGTTGATTCCCTTTGCCTCTTATCTCGATGAATCCGCCCATGTTTTGGAATTTATGCAAGAAAATTTTTATCAGCTCCTAGACAGAGATTTTTTCACCTTCATGCTGATATGCTAAAATAAAGAGATTTTTTTTGTGTGCTTCTCATCTCCTTAAAACTTCCAATCCAGCTGGTTGATTGATTACACTCCATACCTGCACTGTATTATTGAAAGTTTGTTGGTTGAGAGATCAAAGATTATTCAAAGGATCAGATAATGGACTGTCTACTATGCTTTCCTTTTTTTTTAAATGCTGAAGGATGATCAACAAATTCTCACGCTGTCATATGGACTAATAAAACATCTCTTGTCTGTATAATATCAGTTCACATATATTGGTTTCATTATCACTATTCTCAATTGCAGAAAGGAGGACTAATCTACAATTGGCCTTACAACAATTTACACTAAATTTTTGCAAACGTTCTATATGTTTTGGTTATGACTAAGAGCTTTAATATGAATACCTCATGGAGCATATTAGTTCTTTGTCACCCATGTATGATTGTTATTTAGGAAATCTTAATTTTTCCTAGATAGAATCCATTTACTATTTTCGGTTCCAGAAAGGAGGACTAATCGACAATTGGCCTTACAACAATTTACACTAAATTTTTGCAAACGTTCTATATGTGTTTGTTCTGACTAAGAGCTTTAATATGAATACCTCATGGAGCATATTAGTTCTTTTTCACCCATGTACGATTGTTATTTAGGAAATCTTAATTGTTCCTAGATAGAATCCATTTACTATTTTCAGTTGCAGAAAGGAGGACTAATCGACAATTGGCCTTACAACAATTTACACTAAATTTTTGCAAACGTTCTATATGTTTTTGTTCTAACTAAGAGCTTTAATATGAATACCTTATGGAGCATCTTAGTTCTTTGTCACCCATGTATGATTGTTATTTAGGAAATCTTAATTGTTCCTAGATAGAATCCATCCACCTTACCTCGGTCAGCCGGATCAAAGATATCTTAGTTGCCTTACATCTTTGACCTCCACTTCATCCTTTTTTAACCCGAATAATTGTTTCATGAGCAACTATCTGCTCCATATCCCCCTTGTGACCAAGAAAAACACAGTCCCGCTCCTCTGACTCCATGCCCAATGGTTTGAAATTCATCGCACGATGTATTACCTCTCTGCTTGAAGCCATTCTCTTTCTCACTAAAAAACAAAACCCCTTGTACTCAATAACTAGCTTAAGGTCACCCTAAACAAAGCTAAATTACGAAGAGAGAGCCCTCTCTGATTGCAAGTAGGCTAGGACCCGCATTCCAAAGATTGGTCTGGTGTTACCTCGGCCGTATCCCTTAAGGAGCCAAGGGACAACTTGAGCGTTAACATAATGGCAACTCCACTGGGGAACTTTTGAAATAACTTCAACTATCAAGTTGGAAGCTGGCTCCCAAAAAGCATTCACGTAATACAAGGTCGAATCCGGACCCAAAGCCCCCAGCTACTTCTGAAAATCCAAATTTAATCCCTAGAAACCTCAGGAAGATAAAGCAAAGACAAGATTTAGCTGATTCTAGTCCTGAGAAAGTTCAACCAAGTAGCGATTCAACCCCTGTCAAAGTTCTTTTTCACTCATCCCCTGTTTTCCCTGCTTCATCATCTACCTCACCATCCACCTCGTCCACACCTCCGTTCACTGCACATACTACCACTACAACTCCCATTATCACAGTTGTTCCAGCTGTTCCATTCATCCCTGCAGTTCCACTCGTCCCTGTAAATATGGCTAATAGATATGCCCCTTTGCAGCTGCCTGGAAACCCCGGGGCCATGCCTCAGGACTACCAGACTAAGATAACTTATTTTGATGGCACCAGTACCTGCACGGCCCTTCAGCATACAAATAAAATGAAGGATTACTTTGAGAGCTATGAAATCGACGACGATAGTGTGAGGATGAGGATTTTTGTCCAAAGTTTGACAGGTGATGTCAGGCCTTGGTTTAGAGCACTCCCAGCCAATTCCGTAGCAAATCCAGAAGTCTTATACCACACATTTATCAATAGATGGGAGAAGAAGAAAGACCCATTGCACATATTGTCCAAATACGACACCATTAAAAGAGGCCCTCAGGAGGTTGTGTTAGACTACTACGCAAGGTTTAACAATGTCTACAATGCAATCCCACAGAACCTTAGGCCTCCACCTGATCTTGCTCTATATAAATTCCCCGATGGCTTTGATTCTGACATGGCTTATCATTTAAGAGAACGAGCCCCTCAAATCCTGGCAGAGATGCAAGACGTTGCTGTGAGCGTAGAGGCAAACTTAATTGCCAAGAGAAATGGAGCGAGAGCCGAAAGAAGAACCACCTTTAAAGAGGAACCTTCAGCCCTAGAACAAAAACTCGATGCTATTCTTAGTGGCATGCACAGACTAGGAGATATAATAGAAACCGTTGAGAGAAAGTCTACGTGGGATGCACCACAAGCCAACACCATTAGGAACCCAAATTTTAGGAAAACTCACAACCCAAACGCTGGACGATCCAGCCCAGATCATGATATAAGACCTTCGTTCCAAGAGAACTACACGGAGGCATCGACATCTAGCGAGCCATTAGAAGATACTCATATAAACTGGGTGGGCTCAAAGAGCGAACAACAGGTTTTCTTAACACAAGAAGACTGCGATCTTATCCAAAACCAAGCTTATCAAGACTTTGGTGAATTTCATACTCAAACCGAAGAGTATTTTGACTTCAAACAAGGCTATGACTCTGTTGTGTATGAAGTGCACAAGCAATACAAACTAAGGACTAGAACAATTGATGTGCCCGAGCCCGTCAAACAAAAGCAAACAAAACAGCCCAAGAAGATTAAAGGAACGATTGTTATTACAAAACCAGCTGATGACACGATCCCAAACCTACAGGAAGTAACTATGGAAGACATAACAGACATGCAGTCTGCTAATGATCAGCCTTTGTTATCTTCCCCCACAAAAGAAAATTTGAATAGCACTCTACAAAACCTTCCCAAAACAGAGATACCACAAGGTAGCACTCACCATAACACTGATAATCAGGGGGAAATCACAGAAAATACACTTGAAAGGGGGAAATCAGCTACCACCAACACAAAGACTCCATTGGAGAAACCATTTAGCTTAGAAGCAGAAATAAGCAAACTCAAAATTTCCATCCCCCTCTCTGAGCTTGCCAAACACGAGGTGTTTAGGCAACAAATCCAAAAAACACTTCAAATGCCAGAGACCAAAGATGATGTCAATGTCTTAGATGATACATCTGAGCTGTTATTCGGTCCTGAGGTTAACGGAAAACCAGCATATGGAGCTGTTCTGCCCTTTTATGTAAGCCTGCATATACACGACAAAGTTTTGCACAATGTTATGTTTGATTCAGGGGCCTCACACAATATTATGCCCAAAGCAGTAATGGAAAAGCTGAACCTTGATATCACAAGACCATACAAAGGCCTATTCTCCTTCGATTCAAGTAAGGTCAAGTGTTTAGGTTTAACCAAAGATCTATGTGTGTCTTTAGTCCAGTATCCCAACAAAACAATTCTGATGGATGTGGTGGTCGCTGACATTCCACCAAAGTATGGGATGCTCTTGTCAAGATCTTGGCGAGCAAAGCTCCAAGGATCCCTTCAATTAGACCTCTCTTACGCCACTATCTCAGTCTTTGGGAAACCAAAGAGATTGTATAGAGAAACACTGATGAAGTATGTGGTGAGTAGTGAGGAAAAGCCCCAAAACTTTCCCATTTACTCAATCCATTCTGACATGGATTCATTTATTCTGTTCAATGACGATAGTCCCCCAACCGATGATAAGCCTTTGGATTTAGAACAAGAAGCAGGCATAACTGAGGAATCGGTTACCCTTACCCAGCAAACTGTCAAAACAAACAATGCAGCCACCACACAAGGAGAGGCTCCTGAAACAGGAAATTCAAATACGCTCGCTCCAATGATAATTTCAACTCCCAATGCTAGTCAAGACCAAGAAATCCTATGGTATTTGGAGTTTGACGGTTCAGTCAATAAGCTAGGAGCAGGGGCAGGGGTATGGATCCATAACAGCCAAAACGACCATGCAGAGGGTCATGCCTATAGATTGAATTTCAAATGCACCAACAACATGGCAGAGTATGAGGCCCTCCTTTTAGGCCTTAAACTCATCAAAGCTCTCAGGGCTACAAAAATTTCCATTCTAGGTGACTCCAACTTAATAATCCAACAAATGAAAGGCAACTTTGTCACCAATAACAACAAGTTGAGAGCTTATAGGACCGCTGCCACAGAAGTACTCAATTACTTTACTGAATCTAAGCTTGCCAAGGTATCGAGAATCCATAACATCCATGCTCACAGTCTAGCCACTTTCGCTAGCACTTGCAAGCTCCCTTTTCATCCCAATCACCACTTCACTGCTGAGGTAAAGCATAGGCTTGTTGTCCCTAACAATATTAAAGATTGGCAAGTTTTTGAGGACGATGCACAAATTAACAATTTTTTGACTATGCAGCAAGAATTTTCAAAATTAAACATCGACACGGATACCATGGGTGACCAACAACAAACGACAACCCAAAATCAGCAAACCCTAACAGCTGAAGAGGCTAGAAAAATGTTATGCCCAACCAGTTTTGATGCCAAAAGCATGCAAGAGCTCAGATAGATACACTTAGGAGAAATAGCTGAAACAGAGGCCGAGATCATTGATTTAAAGGAAAATTTCTTACCCATTGGTCTCACCCCATTAGAAGACATCTTTGATGCAAACGATGTCCCCAAAAAAGCAAAAATACAACCTCAAAATACTGCAATTGAAGACTATAATATTGGAACAGCAGAGAAGCCCAAAATGATCAAAATGTCCAAACCTTTGCCACTTGATCAAAAACCAAAGTATATTGACATGTTCAAAGAGTTCCAAGATATATTCGCTTGGAGTTATGAGGACTTGAAGTCCTATGACACCTCGGTTATTCAACATACCATCCCTCTAAAACCAAATCAAAAGCCCTTCAAACAAAAACTAAGGAGAATCAACCCAGTCCTTCTCCCTTTGATTGAAAAAGAAGTGAAAAGAATGTTTGAGGCTGGCATTATA
Organism: Pinus taeda; assembly: GCA_000404065.3. Classification (NCBI taxonomy): domain Eukaryota; kingdom Viridiplantae; phylum Streptophyta; class Pinopsida; order Pinales; family Pinaceae; genus Pinus; species Pinus taeda. The sequence goes on from APFE030586094.1 coordinate 68,920, forward strand.
GCACCCATTAGATTTTCGGAATGGGTATCCAATCTTGTTCCCATAAGAAAGAAGACAGGTGAGATTAGGCTTTGTGTAGACTTAAGGAATCTGAACCAAGTCTCCCTTAAAGACCACTACCCATTGCCCAAAATGGACCACATTCTCCAAAGAGTAGTGGGGTCATCCAGAATCTCTTTGCTAGATGGCTTTTCAGGTTTCAATCAAATACTTGTTCACCCAGATGACCAAGACAAAACAACCTTACAACAGCGTGGGGAACATTTAAATATGTGAAGATGCCTTTCGGACTAAAGAATGCAGGTGCTACCTTTCAACGGGCCATGGACATTACATTTTCCAGGGAAATCCATGATTTCTTGGTTATCTATCTCGATGACCTAACCCCTTTCTCCAAATCTGACCAAGAGCACCTCAAGCACCTCAGACAAGTATTCATGACATGTAGAAAATATGGCATTTCCTTAAACCCCAAGAAGTCCCTCTTTGGCCTTGAGGAAGGCAAGCTTCTAGGCCATATTATTTCAAAAGATGGCATCAGAATTGATCTGGAAAGAATCCAAGCCATTCTGCAAATCCCTTATCCGAGAAACATCAAAGAGTTGCAGGCATTCCTTGGAAAAATCAATTTCCTAAGGAGATTTATGCCAAACTTAGCTGAGATGTTAAGACTGTTAAGCAACATGTTAAAGAAAGATTCCAAGGTGAAATGGACTCTAGAGGCCAAGCAAGCATTTGAGAGCATCAAAATTGCACTAACCCAAACTTTGGTCCTCACGAGCCCACAGTTTGATAAGGATTTTATCATCTTTTCTTTTGCTTTAGATCACACGATAGCTGTTGTCGTTCTGCAAAAGGATGACCAAGGAAATGAAAAACTAATTGCATTTTTTAGCAGAGCCCTTAGAGATGCTCCTTTGAAGTACCAAATCATGGAGAAACAAGCCTATGCTCTCGTTAAGGCAATCAAGGATTTTCGAGTTTACATTTTATATTCACATGTGATCGCCTATGTCCCACATGCTGTCGTAAAAGACATATTAACTCAAGAGGGACTACAAGGCAAAAGAGGCAAGTGAATTGCCAATATCCTTGAATATGACATTGAAATAAGACCCACCAAGCACATAAAGGGACAAGGTTTAGCCAAACTGCTATCTGAAACCAATTTGCAAGCCTTAGACATTAACCAGCTGGACAATGAACAGGAGCTGGCGACTCCACAGATTAGTGAGACCTTTTTACAATCCCCATGGTATGCTGATATTTGTTACACATTGTTAAACCTGTGTGCTCCTCTAGGATTGTCCAAGACCAAAAAGAGATTTTTAAAAATGAAGGTGTCAAAGTTTTGTGTCATAGATAGTGCTTTGTTTTTGGAAAAACCATGAAGGAATATTGCTGAATTGTTTAACTATCAATGAAACTGACCATGTTATGAAGGAGTTCCATGCAGGGGACTGTGGAGGACATTTATATTGGAAGTCCACTGCTGACAAGATCTTAACGGTGGGTTTCTCTTGGCCCTCTCTGTTTGCAGATGTAAAAAAGTTTGCTGCCTCATGCCACAAATGCCAGATCTTCGAAGGCAAAAGAAAGATGTTGCCCTTACCCCTTAGACCCATCTCAACTGAAAAACCTTTCCAACAATGGGGTCTTGACCTCATCGGAGAAATCCATCCCTCTTCCTCAGGCCAGCACAAATGGATTCTTACAGCCACCGACTATTTCACCAAGTGGATTGAAGCCATACCATGCAGGCAAGCCAATGAATCCACCATTATCCAATTTCTCGAAACCAATATCCTCTCCAGATTTGGCTGCCCTGAGAAAATCATTACAGATAACGCCGCTGCCTTCAAATCAAAAAAAATGATTAATTTCTGCCATAAATTCCACATCACCCTGGGCCATTCCACAGCCTATTATCCTCAAGGCAATGGCTTGGCTGAATCTTCCAACAAAAGCTTGATTAATATCATCAAGAAAATGCTAGAAGAAAACAAGAAGAACTGGAACAAAAAACTTATCAATGCCCTTTGGGCAGACAGATTGTCAACCAAGAGGTCCATTGGGATGAGCCCTTATGAGTTAGTATATGGTATGGAGGCCAGATTTCCATCTTCCCTGGGCATTCCTGTTATCAAGCTACTACAGGAAATCCAAGCTGAACCAAATGATATTCAACGAAGAATTAACCAGACCATTCATCTTCAGCAAACTAGAGAGCAAGTTTACAACAGAGCTCAGATCTTACAAGACAAGCTAAAGAAAATATTTGACAAAAGGACTAAGGCTGAGGATTTCTGTGTTGGCAACAAAGTTTTGAGGTGGGACTCACGAAAAGAAGACAAGGGGAAGCATGCAAAGTTTGATTTTTTTATGGAAAGGCCCATTTGTCATTAGCGTTGTGCAGGGTAATAACACGTATTTTCTCAAAACCGCAGCTGACAGCACAATGGAGGACGGCCCTGTCAATGGCCTAATTTTGAAACATTATCGAGATCCCTTTTAAAGGATACAATGCCCCTGTATATATTTTTAGATTAGTATTTGTACATATGGCAGCACTTTCCTTTTTTTTTGTTTTGTTTTTATGTATATAAGAAATCGATTACTTCGAACCAAAAAGTTATGGAAACAATGTCTCCCTGACAAATGACAGCAAGTTCACATTTTGGATACATAAAGAAACAATTGTCACAAGATCTGGTGAACTAGATTCTATTTGAGGACCATCAGTACATGGTAATATCATTATTTCAGACCTTGTACCCTGTGAAAACCTTTTTCAGGCCAGCTAGAAACTGCTCAAGAAGATGTTGCTGAAGCTCTCTCACAGGATATAGTATCTGAAAATTTTGAAGGTTTTTATTTTTTGATAAGCTTCTCTAAAAAAATTCTAAAGGAAGGCAATGATTGATTCCACACCATCCTTCCTTCATCATCTAAATTCAAAAAAGAGGTGGAACTCAAGCAAATCTATCCAAAGCACATGTTAGAAACTTGGTTGCTGGTGGAAAATGCTGCCGCAGTATCAATACAATTTTTTTTTTTCAAGGATGCTGTCATTTGCTTCTACCACATTTATCGAATGGACCTTCAGCATCTCTGCTTTCTTTCCTTTACTGTCCACTTAACTCCTCTGTTGTGGATGATGGTTACAATTATTTTTGTATATCCACATATTCAAAAAAGCGCCTCATTTCCACTCATTTGTAACCTAGAGTACAAAGGGTCAATGGCATTTGCAGTGGTAATTATTATGTATAGATCCTAGACCTCCAAATGCACCACTCTCAGACCTGCTAAAACAGAAGGGTACCGTTTACATTGCATTGCTTTGTTGAGATGACTGTTTGCTTTGGCGTGGAAGTATCAGCTCCAGATTTGGCATGAGGAGCTTTCTCTGGTGTGCAAACAAGTTAATGCTAATCTTGATATTTGTAAAGTTTGTTTCCTTTTTGTCTGCAAACGGCCCTTCAAATTTTTTGACACATCCAAACACATTTCCTTATCTGGTATCAGTCCATGTATTCTAGCTCTTATCAAACTAGGCTTATGCCTCAAATTAACCTTGGTGTGATAAAAAAAGGTCATAAGTCTTATTTAGAGATAAGTGTTGTGGGCGATGAGCAAGACTGATTCATACATCAAACTCAATGGCCAAACATTTCACTTATGTTAATCCTCTTTCTTCAATTTCCAAGTAGACAAACTGACTCCCTCCAATGGCCAAGGAAGGGAGGTAACATGTCAGTTTCCAACCATGAAGGTGGCAAAATAGAAGTTGGTGGCAGAGGAATTGACCAAATCCGCAAGTTCCACAACACATGTATGCATTCACCAGCAAAAGGGTTACAAACATCAGAGGCAACACTTAGACTGAGAATCTCGCAGTCCAAATATGTGGAAGATGCAATGGAGGGATCTGCCTGGTCACATCCATTCTCTCTTAAACCTCCTAATGGTTCAACTCCAGCGCTTATTCCCTACCCATTTAGCACTGGAGCAGTCATTATTTCGGCCATAAGAACTCCAGTTTTAGGAGCTTGTGCAGGGAAAACCACTGCAATCACATTTCAACCCAGATATGTAATAAGCAATGCCTGCAGCCAAGATTTATGTTATAGGAAAAGAGGAACTGATTCATTTCGCCGTTTGCGAGCTGGAGAGCATTTCAACCTTCACTGAACTGATGTTAAGAGTGGAGTTGTAATGCACCTATTATGGAAATTTTTATAAGGCATATACATTTTCGTGCAAATTGGAGAAATGGAACTCTGGAATCTTACATCTCATTGGAGGTGCAAATGAACTATCACAACATTCACAAGGTTACATGAGAACCTTTTTTGGAGCCTTGGAGCTTGCAGTGTCATCTTATTAGAAATTTTGGATGCAATGGCCTGTTGAGCACATCACCCATGACAAATATTTATATTGACTCATTATCCCAGCTCAATTTAAACCTTACTGAAGCACTAATGCAGGCTGCTGTTCAAGGCAATGAGATGATCAAGGATATCTTGGATGGATTTAGATCAGATGACTATCCTAGAAATCATCAGGTTGAAGAGTATAGTCCTCTTGGGAATGCACATATAAGGCGATATGCACCATATTTCCTTCAAAATGACACAGGAATGCTTCTATATTTTTGGTTGATTCGTGGTCCTACAATTGTGGAGAACAATGAAATCTTGGACAGATCAGTAAGGAGTTCTGTTGAACCAGGGTGTGCTATGCCTTTGATTGTTGAAGAAACCCCAGAAGAACTTTTTCAGAGGCGGAGGCCTAATCATTCCTCTGAGAGGCTTGTTGATAAGAAAAGCTCTGGTTCGCGGCATCATATGATCTGCATTCAGCTTGAAGGAACTTCGAGAGCCTCAATGCCAATGCCAATGGATCTTGTAGGTTTGAGGTCATTAGAGGTTGATTTCTCTAAAACGTTCGGGACAAGACAAAGACTCCAGGAGCAAGATCCACCTGCAGGGATTGGCATACAAGAGACTATCAATAAGGCCTATTCAAATTCAAAGTTTGTAGTGCCTGTCATATTGGAGGTCTCAACACAACGTTATAGCAAGCTAGTCAGATTATATTCTACAGTCACACTCGTCAATGCAACCTGTGTTTCTTTAGAAGTACGCTTTGATATTCCCTTTGGAATTGCTCCAAAGGTGATGGATCCTATTTTACCTGGGCAAGAGTTGGCATTGCCTGTACACCTAGCTGAAACTGGTCGAATAAGGTATCGTCCCCTCGGTAGCAGTTATCTCTGGAATGAAGCGCAATCTCTCACAAATGTTTTGTCACAAGACAACAGACATGGTTTATTACGGTCTTTTGCTTGTTATCCTTCCCATCCTACTAATGGTCCTTTCCGTTGCTGTATATCTATACGGGAGAGTACAGTTCCTTGTTACTCTGGGATGAAGCAATATTCATTTGATTTCCAAGATCAAAACTCTGGGAATAATATAAATGATAATGAGACTACTGGTAGCTCAGTTTCTGTGGCAGAAACCAAGGCTAGCTTTATTCGTCAAATCAGATTGACTGCACCTTTAGTGTTGAAAAATTGTCTTCGAGTAACACTTGCATTTTCTATTGAAAATGGTGCAGGTGTCACAGTGAATATATTTGCTTCAGAGGGAGATGCTGTGTCAGTTTTTGAGATTGATTCTGCTCATGAGTTGGGTGTAGCATTCCATATTGCTGGTTTTACCCCATCGTTTGTAAAGTTTCCTCGTTCAGCTATGTATGACACAGAGCTAGGAAAGGTTAATTCAGATACAGGAAACATCTTAATAACAGAAACATTGATCCTGAACCCAGATTCATCCAAAGGTCTGCCTGTGTATATTAAAGTTGAAAAGGCGCTAGATGCATTTTGTGGCTCCCGAGAAGTTTGTCTCTCTATACCATTTTGGCTCTACAAGTGTAGTGGTTTGACTCTTGAAGCTATGGATGGTGACATGGATGAGAAAGTTGATCACAGAGTTGTATATTCCAGTTATTCTGACATGAAACAGGAACAATTGATGAATCCCAAATCTGGCATGGCAATTGCATGTGCTGACTTGCTGAGTACCATAGACAATGATGTGACATATAGGAGAGGGATACATTGGGAAAACCGTGACATTCCTTGCAAAATATGGAACCATTTACCTTCTCGCAAAATAATATCAAATCGTGTTCTGGCCCATGGTTCTCCTTTAGAGTCCTCTGGATATTTTGAGGATAATAGTCTTGGGATTTCAGGATTTTCGTCAATCAATGGAAGTGATAGATGACCAGCAAATGAAGGGAGCCCATGTGGTCACCTAGCAAGAAACGAAAACCATCAGCTCTGCCATAAGCTCTAGTTATAGTCATAGAGTTTGATCTTATTGGAATCAATCTTACTAGAATTGATCCAAAGTTACTGCAATAGAGAAAAGCCTGGAGAACAACCTTGCAACACTGAGATAAGTGTTTGACATATTACGTAGTGGTTGTCAAATATTCGCAAGTAATGATCCACCATTTGTTGTATTCTATTCCGTTCTTTGTAATTTTGAATTCATTTTTTATGTCTTGGCAGAAGTTCCTAGATGACTTCTAAATTTAGAAGAAAGTGTGCCTTTGACATGGTTCTTGCCAAAATTGCATCGATGCAACCAGCTTTGTTTATCATTTGATATACTGGATATAAAACTGGCATTTTGATTCATGTTGTTAACTATTGTGTGGTGTAAATTTCCTTTTATGGGGCTCGTCTTGAAGGAAGTTGCTGGTTGGCAGGAGAATGCATGCAACTGATGCTTTACAGGCAATTGAGATGGCATATTCAGATTGACTTATTCACTACCACTATGATTGTGTGATTTGGCTTCCGTAAGCTTCTTTTTACTTGCAAACATAGAATGCATAGAGATGGTTATCTAATACTGCCATTGACATTTGTGATCAACTGAATGATGATAAAAGTAAAGTACATGTACAAGTATTAGTAACTTGTGCAGGGACAAGTGCTTCTTTTCTAGAGTGAATTCAAGTTCTCTGTCAGATTATGTATGAGAAAATTTCATCTTGGCACTCTTTGTAGTGAGAAGGGCAGTGCTACTGTAAGAGATGGAATCACACTATCAAATTTTGTTACTTTGGCCAGAAGTACTCGGTGTGGATGATATTGTCAAGAGTTTCATATCATTCCTTTTGGTAGTACTCTTCTTGGCCTGCCTAGAAAATGGATTGCAGCTGTTGCAATCTGGCTACTCAGCATTGTACTTGTTTCTCTATACCACATTCTATTTCTTCACCAAGATGGAGATAAGAGAGTTGTTTCTGGGATCTTATATTTTGGCTATATGACCATCATGTCATGCTCAATTTTTGTGTTACAAGTACAATAGGTTTCTATGCACGCCTTTGATTTGCGCAGGCAATATACTCATCAGTGATGATTGACTGATGCTCTGCATGCTCTGGTGCTTGTTCCTTTTATATTGTTTTAGAGATTTTGGGTAATATTGCAGGAGACACCAATACATGCTGATGAAGCTGCTTTCATCCAGTTTTCGGGCGGATTTCCTAATTCATCAAAGAATTCATAAGCATGTTGGTGTTAAGGTGGCCTTCTTCCAAATCATCACTTCCATTTATCAGGTCATATAAAGTTGCCAAAACGGAAGACCTCCCAAGACAACTTGGTACATGCAAAGGGCACTCAGAAGACAACAAGAGCAGCCCTGCCACATACAGTGATTTAGTTAAAAGAAATTGTTCTTCAACTTACAATTTTTCAGTCACTAGTATCAAAGAAGGGAGCACTTCAATTTTTTTTCATCAGCAACCTTTTTTCAAAATAGAATAGGACAAAACTCCAGTTTTTGTGACATGTTTTGAAGCCGTACTCAGGCAGAGAAACATGTAGAAATTAGCACGCAGAAAAAAGCAGGCAGTGCTATATGTGTGCAACGATTCAGTTCATGAGAGTGCCATGTCTGAGCCTCAAGGAATCAAGTCATTTTAGCGGCCAACCAAGGAATGTTGCAGTCTACAGCGACAATAGATGATCAAGGCAGTCTGACCTGCTGTTCTTGGCTTTTCACAAGAAAAGGCCATCCCCAAGTGGAGCCACTGTTAGCCTCCTATTGCAATAGGGGTTCATATTTCATGATTGACGGTTTGCATGCCAAATATGTCATCTTTTTATTACTGCAAAGGTTCCATATTTCCAAAGAGTTTCATTTGGATAAGTCATTCAAATTTTGAAGAGCAGTTCAGTCAAGGGAAGGCCAAACAGTTTAAACTTGGCTTCCCTGGGTTTCAATTGCTTGCTTTAGAATATAGAGATGAGTATTTGGCGAAACAAGCTTAAAACTTGGTGGATTGGTAAATAGGTAGAGAAACCAGGGCGCTCATCAGCTTAATCTGAGCCCCGGAAGAGACAAGGGTCGACTTAGATAGGAGGATAGTTGAAAGAAAGGTTGAAAGGCTGGGTATGCTAGTTCAAGGGCACCGAAACCAAAAGAAGAAAAAATGTTAGGAGAGTAGGCTGGGTAGGTAGCGTTGTGGTGGAAGAATCATTGCTTGGGATCCGTTTCATTTTATGTTCTCAAGCGTGATATCCGTTCGTATCTCAAGCATAAGGCAGTTTCCATTTGGAGGAGCTCAAGCGAGGCATGTCTGAATTTCCCTTCTTCCCTCAAAACACTCGCTGACTTCCCCTAATCTACTTAAAAAGTCCTATTTCCCCTTCAAAAGCCTAAGATTCCTATCCTTAGCGCTCTCTGATCAGATTACATATTAACTTCTAACTTATTATCTAAATCCCAGTTATTCTTCCCTCCCCATACTAAAAACATATACGAGATCCCCCTAAATACATATTCCCTCCATTGGTTGAAATATAACCATAACTAGCTTAGCATGTTCTGCTACTACTACAAGGGACTACTAACCTTTAGTTCTGCTTTTAATGGTTGTGGAAGAGATGATACTAATCAAAGCAGCTCTTCTCGATGTTATAAAAGTCAGGGACAGAAAGATAGAGGAGCTCAAAAGACAAATGAAGTGCTCTCTGCAGAGAAAAGTGCCACAGTCAATTCCATCAAAGTGCATGAAGACAAAATTTCAAGGCTTGTGGAGGAGAATGAAAATAACAATTTGGCTCTTCAGTAGGCATGCACTAAATTGGAACTTGCAGATTCAAAATTAGATGACCGAGACAGAGATATTGCAGAATTGCAACAGAAAGTATTGGTCAAACAAGGTCTTATTGGTCAAATAATAGTTGGCTGAAAAATAGCACACAAAAGATTGCTCTTGTGTCATCTCAGCACTTGGTCAAACAACCACCGTTTCTGGTTTCTTCCAGGCCAGCTGCTTCAGCTAAAAGATCAAAGAACCTATAAAGGCATCAAAGAGGGTGGAAATGGGAGTGGGAAGTCATCATCACATGACAATCCCTCTGAATTAAAAGCAAAACAGAAAAACAAATAAAAGGATTTGGTACCAGCTATTAGTAGGAAGGACATGGAAAGAACTAAAAACAATGCAAAATTGATAAAGGGAAATACAGAGGGGTTTTGAGCTGGTTAACAATACAAAAGATTCAATTTCTCTGGAAGTGGAGAAAGTGGATTGCAGAGAAATAATGCCAAAGGTGAAGTCTATAGGTTTGCCAAGTAAAGAGGTTGAAATTGGATAAAAATGACTGTAATGACTCCATATCTCTTAAATGATGTTTTCAAAAGGTCATATTCAGTTCATGATAACCACCAAATATTGGCATCAAGCAATGTGGTTTGTATTCCTAGAATTGAGGAGCAGAGGCAAGGAGGGGTTGGCATAGATCCTGCTCTTGCTGGAAAGCCTGGGAGTTCAGAATTTTACAGTACCAGGACAGATGCGTCTTTAAAACTGCCTAACAGTGCAATTTCCGGTTCATCTTTCAAGCTACCTGATCATCTTAAGCCTGATGCATCTGCCAATACAATATTTATTGAGGGGCTTCCTCCCTACTGTACTCACAAAGAAGTTGCCCACTTTTTCCGCCCTTTATTGGTTATAAGCAAATCAAAGTCGTACACAAGGAACCTAGACGAGCTGATGGGGAGCCTTATGTTCTGTGTTTTGTGGAGTTTGTTGATAAAAAATGTGCTCTAAATGCTCTAAAAGGGTACAAGTTTGATGAGCATGAACAGGATTCAAATTCTTTATCTCTCCAGCTTGCACATTTTCCTAGCTCGCGTCCTGCTGTTGCTCCCCTTCGTGATGAACTACTTCGTGGTAGCCATGAGGCTGACGAGCTTTACTCTAGTATTCGCCATTGATCTATCTACTACCATTGACAGGATGCTTGTGGAATATCTAGCATCCTTTGGCATGCACGATAAAATGGATCCAACATTATTCAGCTGTCAGACAGGAAGGAGGCAGGAAACCATGGCATAGTATCAATTTTGTGTGTGCACATGATGGCATTTCATTAGCTGATCTTGTATCATACAATCAGAAGAATAATTTGGCAAACGGGGAGACAATAATGATGGCGAGGATCATAATAATAGTTGGAACTGTGGAGAGGAATTGGGAGTCAATACTATTGAGCCCATGCCTTGTCAGGAGTTTAATGAATTGGAATATTACTCATATAATCCTATGGGTGATCACAAGATAAATTTTTGAGGCTACTCAACCATCAACTTCTTTTCTCCAATGATTCGATATGCTGTTGCAGGTGTTAGGAATTGTGGACGAGATGCAATTCATGAATTTAAAATGCTTGTTAGAGAAGCACACAAGCGTGGCATTGAGGTGCTAATGGACGTTGTATCTAATCACACTGCGGAAGGAAATGAGATGGGTCCAACATTGTATTTTAGAGGCCTGGATAATGGTGTCTATTACACGCTTGCACCCAGAGGTGAGTTCTATAATTATTCTGGCTGTGGCAACACGTTCAATTGCAATTTGGAGCTCTATCCGGATTATATCAGACATTTGAGAATATTTATATCAACTGTGGAAAAGTCTCCTGTTCTGAGACATCTGGAAGAAGCATTGATCGTTCTAAGACATCTGGAAGAAGCGCTGATCGTTCTGAGATATCTGGAAGAAGCGTTGATCATTCTGAGACATCTGGAAGAAGCGCTGATTGTTCTGAGACATCTAGAAGGAGCACATATTGTTCTGAAACTTCTAAGAGAAGCACTGATCGGCGAGAGAAGTCTAGGAGCAGCATACACAGATCAGAGAATGAGAAACTCAGATCAGGGAATACGCGGCATAGAGAGGCGCTAAACAATGCCTGCTCTGTTTTTTAAAATATCTGAAGGTGCTTGCTGTGTCACAGCTAGATAAACAAATCTAATACACTTGGAGGTTGTATTAATGATCACAGGAGATAAGACAGGGGCGATTGAACAGTTTGAAGTGTTTTAGAGGAAAGTGAATGCCCGGTACGACAGCGAAGCAACATCATCACACCAACAAAGAGTATCAGTTACGAATATCAGCAGGGGACTTTAAAACACAAAGCTAGATGGCAGCAAAGGGATAGCGCAAAGATAAATAGAGTAGCTCAGAGCCATCAAAGCTCACCAGCGCATATTAAAAAATCTCGAAGCCACATAAAAGCAGCAGAACCGCCTGAAGGATACGGACAAGAGTATTCAAAGCGCAGCCCTAAGTTACATAACTTAAGCTGCCAGCTACCTCAGCGCAGCTCTGTTTAGATAATTATGTATTAATTCCCAGCCCAACGATGAGTTAAAGACATTTAATTCATAGATATTTTTTCCAGATATGATCTAGAGATATTTGTTTGATATTTTCCCTATGACACCTGTTCAAGGGAAGGCTGTAAATCTTTCACTATATAAACCACCCCATAGTCAGTCTTAAGGCGGGAGAAACAAGTAAGAATAGGTCGATAAAACTCTGATAGAGATTGGTTATGTACATCTAGTATGATTCCTTAATCAAAGACTGCGGGAGTTTTTGGAAATGGACTGTGTGATGTGTCTTGTTGTTTGAAAGGGGCCTTACGGAATTCTAAAGCTGCCACATAACTCAATAAGTGCCTCTCATCTCTGTTTTTTCTTTATGTTTTACGCTCATGATATGCTCATATCGCCATCTAAATAGGAGATAGAAAGATTAGTCTAGAATTTGCTGAGCCACACTCTATGCTCAAGGTTTGCTATTTTTTTATGTTTTATTCTGAACTGGTAATGAATGTTGATTCCCTTTGCCTCTTATCTCTGTGAATCCGCCCATGTTCTGGCATTTATGCAAGAAATTTTTTATCGGCTCCTAGACAGAGCTTTTTTCACCTTCATGCTGATATGCTAAAATAAAGAGATTTTTTTTGTGTGCTTCTCATCTCCTTAAAACTTCCAATCCAGCTGGTTGATTGATTACACTCCATACCTGCGTTGTATTATTGAAAGTTTGTTGGTTGAGAGATTAAAGATTATTCAAAGGATCAGATAATGGACTGTCTACTATGCTTTCCTTTTTTTTTTTAAACGCTGAAGGATGATCAACAAATTCTCACGCTGTCATATGGACTAATAAAACATCTCTTGTTTGTATAATATCAGTTCACATATATTGGTTTCATTATCACTATTCTCGATCGCAGAAAGGAGGACTAATCTACAATTGGCCTTACAACAATGTACACTAAATTTTTGCAAACGTTCTATATGTTTTGATTATGACTAAGAGATTTAATATGAATACCTCATGGAGCATATTAGTTCTTTGTCACCCATGTACGATTGTTATTTAGGAAATCTTAATTGTTCCTAGATAGAATCCATTTACTATTTTCGGTTGCAGAAAGGAGGACTAATCGACAATTGGCCTTACAACAATTTACACTAAATTTTTGCAAACGTTCTATATGTTTTTGTTCTGACTAAAAGCTTTAATATGAATACCTCATGGAGCATATTAGTTCTTTGTCACCCATGTACGATTGTTATTTAGGAAATATTAATTGTTCCTAGATAGAATCCATTTACTATTTTCGGTTGCAGAAAGGAGGACTAATCGACAATTGGCCTTACAACAATTTACACTAAATTTTTGCAAACGTTCTATATGTTTTTGTTTTGACTAAGAGCTTTAATATGAATACCTCATGGAGCATATTAGTTCTTTGTCACCCCTGTATGATTGTTATTTAAGAAATATTTATTGTTCCTAGATAGAACCCATCCACCTTACCTCGGTCAGCCGGATCAAAGATATCTTAGTTGCCTTACATCTCTGACCTCCACTTCATCCTTTTTTAACCCGAATAATTGTTTCATGAGCAGGTATCTAGTCCATATCCCCCTCGTGACCAAGAAAAACACAGTCCCACTCCTATGACTCCATGCCCAATGGTTTGAAATTCATCGCACGATGCATTACCTCTTTGTTTGAAGCCATTCTCTTTCTCACCAAAAAACAAAACCCCTTGTACTCAATAACTAGCCTAAGATCACCCTAAACAAAGCTAAATTACAAAGAGAGAGCCCTCTCTGATTGCAGGTAGGCTAGGACCCGCAGTCCAAAGATTGGTCTGGCGTTACCTCGGCCGTATCCCTTAAGGAGCCAAGGGACAACTTGAGCGTTAACACCTCCACTTGCAACCATCACTTGACACTCTGGTGCTGGATATAGGAAGCAATTCAATTCTTTTGCTATCTTACAATGAATAAAATTGTGGGTACTTCCTGAATCAATCAACACTAATACCTATTTCTTCTTGATATGTCCTTCTATCTTGATGGTTTGAGGAGTGGTAATTCCAGCCAATGCATTACAAGATATGGTCGGATTTATTTCTTCTTTATCTAGGCTTTTTTCCTAGAGTATATTCTCTTTTTTTTACCTTTCTTGTTCATTTTCTTCCTCCTCTTCACAATCTATGTAGAATAATTTCTTCTCAGCGCACTTATGACCTTTACTGTATTTGCTATCACAACTGTAAGAAAGCCCTTTTGCTCTTTTTTCTTCCAATTTTTGTGGTGTCAACCTTATAGGTTGTGGAAGGCTAGGGGCAACAACAC
>APFE030586094.1:95307-189901 GCA_000404065.3 Pinus taeda
ATATACTAAAAACTAAATTAACAAAAAATTGAAAAATTCATTTCTGGTGTCTTTATGTTCCATTTCTCTATAATTAAATGCACTTAATGTTTACTTTGAAGTTAGCTATGTGAAAGTGGTAACTGGTCAGCTTTTAAAATTTATGATCATTTAAAGCATTTAATGTTTTTTGAAGTTTAATTGCTGGATCATCGTTAAAGCATTGTGAATTTAATGAATATCTTGCATTTCTTGGATTATTTGATGGTAAATGATTGTTAATGAGCTCATATTTCTACAAGCATTTGATAAATAATCATTCAGTGATTAACTCCATAAGGCACTGGTCTAATAACTTAATAAAATCAATTAAGTCCTTGTTTTCCCTCATGTCTCCCAACCCAACTGGTCTACAGTTGGTCATCCATTGTTCCATAGGGTCTACCCCCCTTAGCCGCGGGAGACGGGCTTAAACGGAGAGATCGGGGATCAGGGTGACAGCCCCTGATCTGAGCGTTGACGTGACAATATGTGCGACAACATTTTTTGGCGTCGTTGCCGGGGATACTTTATTCTCGGTGTTTCAACGACTTTTTATCATTCGTCGTTCATCTTTCTATCATTCGTTTGAGCCGGCAACACCAACATTTTTTGACGTCGTTGCCGGGGATAGAGTTTTTTTGTCCTTGGTTTATTCGACATTCATCATTATTTCTTCTTTCTTATTTTTCATTTGAGTTGGAAGAGTCGAATTTTTTTGGCATCATCTCATCTTATACGCCATTTATTAGCTTGTCAAACGGCCAACATTTCTTGGCGTCTTTTGATCTTTTCATCACTTTATCTTTCGTCATATCAGCACTTTTTCTTCGATTTGTTTTTTGTTTGGTTGGCGACTCCATTTTCTTATTTTTCCCAGACAAAGAAGCCTCTCTCATATCAGCTTGTTTGTTGTTTTTTGGATCCTAGAATTAGATTCATTGTTCAAGTGGCGACTCCACTTATTTCATCTCTTGATTTTCTTGAGCAGAGATCTCTTTCTATCATCCATTTGGTCCCTTGTTATTCATCATGGATTGTTCGTTTAAACCATGTCATTTTACTTATAATCTCCATGATTTTCCGAAAGAGGCCATTTCTAAATTGTTTTTGTTCTCAGGTGGTGATTCAGTCGCTGTTAGACAACATTTAAACAACTTTACTTGTGTAATGATTATATATTGTAGACTTCCTCAATATAATCATGAAGATGTCAAGATGCGTCTATTTGTCCATTCTTTAAAGGGTGATGCTTTGAACTGGTTTAATAATTGTCCTGAAGATTCTTTCACTTCTTTACAAGACATTGTCGATGCTTTTAAAGATAGATATGGTGATCCAGATAGCTCGCCTTGTGCCCCTAAAATTGTGCAACAGAATGAAAGTAATCTTGTAAAAGGTCCAACTGTCGGTGAAAGATTCCAAGACAATTCTTCGTATCAAAATGTGCAAACCACCTGTACCATTGCAGATCAAATTCATGATAGTGGAAAAGCAGGGACAAATGACAATGAAAAGGAAGATCAGAAGCAAATTATACAAGCACTAGTGTTGCTGGTAAAAAATATGGAGATAAATCAAACTAATTACGCCAATGATGTGAGAACTTTATGCACCCATCTGGAAAAATGTAATAGGGAGATGGAGATCATGCAAAATCAACATGCTAAGGAAATTAAGGCCATGAAGACTAATCATGACATAGAAATTAGTTTTATGCAAAGCAAGTTATCAGGCTTAGAGGAAAATATGACGACCATGAAAGCTAATCATGATACGGAAATTAATTCTATGCAAAACAAGTTATTAACTATGGATGAAGAAATGACTATCATGACATTCGATCATAATAATCAGTTGGCTACCATGCAAGCAAATCATAAAGAAGAGATAAACTCTATGCAGTATTGCTTGATGACCATAAAGGAAAAGAACGATAAAGTAATAAAATACATGGAAGAAAACCATGTTAGGGAAATTAGTGCTATGAAGGTTGAACACTCTAGTCAGATAGATGCCATTAAAATACAAGGTCAGAAAATTCAACAATGGCCAGAGGATGAAAGGAACCAAGGAACGTCAATAAATTAGGAGCCTCCTTATCTGTTGCAACAAGCCATCTTATTATGAGGTCCCTTGTTCCAATGAAAAGTGGATAATTGAAGGTGACCTGAATAAAAGAAAAATTAATAATCAGATTCATCCACCAGTCATAGAGGATCAAGTTATAACTCATGGCACCTGTGAGATTGATCCATCATCCTTCACAGGGCAGATGCAGAATGAAGAAATACATGTCACACGTATCTTACATACTTCATCTGAGAGCTTTGAAGCAGAAAGTCCCACGTCAGCAGTGATACAACCTTCCACGAAGAAAAAATGCAAGAGAAAGAGAACGAGAAGAAGATTTGATGCATCAGACGGCCGCGAGCAGCTTGATTTTCGGATAGGAAAAAATCCTACCATATGCAGAATTGGACATGGCACATCCGACAAGCAGTCGACAGATTTGCTTAAAAGCAGGCAAATGCTCAATATACACTATATTGAACACATCTGATGCCATGGGGCATCCTTTGTATTGTATTTCTAACTGTACTCCTTGTCATTTCGGCGTTTCATTTCTGTTTTAGGATTAGATTTACTTTTCCAGATAGTTAATAAATGAAGAGTTTATATCTTTCATGTGCTCAATGTTATAAGCTGATTTTTTGGATGGACGCTACTTATGTTTTATTGTGTATTGGGTGGATGCAGATTCTGGATTCTCACATTCCTACAGTGCAACAACGTGTCCCCAAGTAGAGCCAGATGTTGACCACTATGTGTCAACTTCCCATAGCAGTACACCCGCTTTTTCGCAAAAGGGATAGCGCTTGAGCGACATGTCTGTGCCTATCATCATTAGCCCAATCATATTGTTTTGTAAACCCAGTCTGCATGTGTAATTGTAAATAATCTTAGCAGATCTGAGTCATGTAAGTAAATTGCCTAGGTGGACCTAATTTTATAGTGATAATCTACGTTCCGGAAGGTTTTTTGTCTCACCGATCTATGATCGGCAGAGTTTTCCTTCAGCCTAACCCCAAAGCCGGAATGAATTTTGTCATTAGAATCTTAGGAGAATCCTAGTGCGTTGATCTGCTAGATTATAGTTGTGTCACAGAACTAGGTGGTCTATGAGGGTCTATGTTAAATGGGTTTTCCCCCTTGAGATGTAAAATTGTAAAAGTCATGATGTAAAGTGTCTTGAGGGTTAGAAAATGTTTTAATCCCCTCATAAATCCTAAGTCCTAGGTTCTAGGTGATTTTTCCAAAGGCTAAGTTCGAGGATCCATTTAAAAATAAAAATTGAAAATTGAAAAAATATATATATATATATATATATATAATTTAAAAAAATTAAAAATATAAAAAATAAAATAGATAAATAAATAAATTAATAATAAAATTAAAAATTAAATAAAAAAATTTGAAAAATTAAATAAAATAATAAAATAAGTCGAAATTTTGAGAAAACAAATACAAAGTTTTAATTTTTAATTTCGACGGATGAGATTAAAAGATATCTTGATCCTCATCGATGGTCGAGATCATTTTGACATGGATCACTCGAACTAGCCGTTGTGGATTTTTCCTTTAAATAAGGTGCTAGGGGTCATTTAAGATGAGATTGGATCTGAGAGTCTCGTGCTAAAGAAAGTTCTCTTGTAGTCATTTTTGTGCAATAAAGAAAGACTTTGGGGTTAAAAATCTTGTTGGTGTTACTCTTCTTAAAGTGTTGTAAGATGATTTATTTTTCTGCATAATTTTATTTTCAGCTATTGATTTTAGCTTGATGAAGATTAATTCAGGCACAGGTATCTTGTCTAATCTTTTGGGTTTGAATGATAGTTTAGATTCTGATATATAATGGCAGGTATCTCCATTTGATCTAGATTTCACTATTGTTTTCTCTCTCTATCTTAATGGTTGATTTTAAACTATTCAGGAAAACTTAGTTTTGAGTTTACTAGGCGTTAGGGGAAGTTATCGGCTGAATCAGCCAATTCCCAGATTGCGTTTTCTGAAAGAGCCCAGCTAGTTTTAATCCCGGGCTTATCAGCTGAAATCTTTTATGAATGCATGCAGGGTTTTTCTGAAGCATCTCACATTAAGTTAAAATTCTGAAAATATTTGTGGCATAACAAGAAATCTGGCTATTTTAGAGCCTGTAGTTTGTGAATATTGTAATTATTTAGTTGGGGTTTTCAGTTTCGTTTCTTGCACATATCATTTTTGAGTGTTATTTTTTTTTCTTTTTGCCATTACAGGTTGCAGGTATAGGTTTTGAAAATTTTGCAGGGATAATCTTCAATAGGTTTTCAATTTTTCTGAAGAGGGTCAGCTATCTGCTTGCTGGGGTTTCATTTTTTGCAGGAAAAATTTTCGATTTTTTTTTAAGCAAACTGGGTAAAGATCCTCACGCTGCCACATTTTTCAACGCTAAATCGTGGCTCTCATTTGCTCTCCACGCCCTCAGATCCACCACTATCCACCTGCGTATTTTTCTCTACCACCCAACCCTCATTCGCAGCAAATTTTCCTACGCTGCTCCTTCAGTCGCCGTCGACCCTGCCTTACTGCCCACGCCTTCACCTGCAAATCACATCAAAACCCTTGCCATTGTGGCTGTCTCAGCCTCATACGCATCCATCATCTGCGCAGTCTTTTTTCTACTGCCATCTCTCATCAACCACGCAGTCCCTATCCTTTCTCTTTCCAGTCTTTTCTTCATCGCTATCTAAATCTACACGTATCTTCTCCCTCAGGTTGCTACGCTTCCTCTGCTGCCCTTCACGTGCATCTCTCCATCTTGCTCTCAAACCTGCAGCTGCACCCAACAACTTCATCTACGCTTTAAACCTGCATTTAGCTCCCTTGAATCTCCGCAAATCTCCTTCTGCCATTGCCATTCCTCTGTGGCTTCCCTTCCAACGTATTTCCTTTGCCACGCTGCCAGCATCTTATCCCTCAACCACCTGCAAAAAAAAACAAAAATCACTCAAGTTGCCTTGTTCATCATCATCTAGCTTCACGCAATCATATTTCTGCCATACGCCTGATCCATACCTGCGTATATTTCTCTGCTGTCCTCTTCCTCCATCTGCTGCCGTCGAAACCTGCACACGATCAACCCATTCGATTTTGTTTCTTTTAGTTTTGTAGTTATGTGCGTTGGATATCAGGACTTAGGGTTAATGTCTTTTAGATTTAATTTTTTTAGATATAGATTTTAGTTTAAATATTTTGTTCAACTCTATATAATAAAAAAGATTATAAAAAGGTTAATTTTAGTTTTTTTTAGATCAGATATACCTTATATTTTATTTACGTTTTGTATAATTAGAGTTTAGATATTAAATTTCATTTTGTTTATTTAGATTATATGTATATTTAACTTAAGAACTTTATAAAAAACAAAAAAAAAAAATCGATTTTTTTTTTTTTTTTTTTTTTAAGATTAGCAATTAGTTTCAAGTGTAATTTTGTTTTAATTTTTTAATAAATTCAAAAAAAAAATCTCATATAAAAATCATAAATGATTTAAAAAATACCAAAAAGTTCCTTGATGGTTTTAGGCTTAAAATTTCATAATAAATAAAAAAAAAAGAAAATTTCCGATTTAATGTTTAATTGTAGTTTTAGATTTATTTAAATTTTAGTTTTATTTCATTTTAAGTTTAAAAAAATCATAAAAAGCATTTAAAATAATAATAATAATAATAATAATAAATTTAGATTAAATTTTAAATTTTATTTAGTTTTTTAGATTTGAAATTTATTTAGATCTTAGGTTTATGTTTAATTTTATTTTTTATTCGTTAGTTCATGTTTAGGTTTATTAAATCTTTGTTTTAGATTTAGAGTTAGATTAGAGTTAGGCTTTATTTTTTTTGGTTTACCTTTTAACTTAGTTCAGTTTAATTCTTATTTCTAATTTAGTTTTAGTTTTGTTTGGGTTAGTTTTGTTTTTTTTTTTAAAGTTTAGTCTTGTTTTAATTTTAAAGTAAAAAATGTCATAAAAAATAAATAAAAAGTTCCTAAAACATAAAAAGTTTTAATCCTTAGTTTTTACTTTTGAATTTATTTAGTGTAAGTCTTAGTTTTAGAATTAATTTTTAGTTTAGATTTCGTTAAATAGATTTAATTTTGTTAGATTTTAATAATACAAAATTCATAAAATATAAAAATATAAAAAAGCAGTTTTGGGTTATTTTTTAATTTAGATTTATAGTTTAGTTTAGTTTTATTTTAAAAATATCAAAAGATAAAAAATCAATAAAAAATAAAAAAGCTCATTTTTTATTTTTATTAGACTTTAGGATTTAAGTCTTGCTTTATTTTATATATATATATTATATATATATATATATATATATATATATTAAAAACTAAAAATTTTGAAAAAGCTTAACAAAAAATTGAAAAATTCATTTTTGGTGTCTTTATGTTCCATTTCTCTATAGTTAAATGCACTTAATGTTTACTTTGAAGTTAGCTATGTGAAAGTGGTAACTGGTCAACATTTAAATTTTATGATCATTTAAAGCATTTAATTTTTCTTGAAGTTTAATCGCTGGATCATCGTTAAAGCATTGTGAATTTAATGAATATCTTGCATTTCTTGCATTATTTGATGGTAAATGATTGTTAATGAGCTCATATTTCTACAAGCATTTGATAAATAATCATTCAGTGATTAACTCCATAAGGCACTGGTCTAATAACTTAATAAAATCAATTAAGTGCTTGTTTTCCCTCGTATCTCCTGACCCAACTGGTCTACAGTTGGTCATCCATTGTCCCATAGGGTCTACCTCCCTTAGCCGCGGAGACAGGCTTAAACGGAGAGATCGGGGATCAGGGTGACAGCCTCCGGTCTGAGCGTTGTCGTGACAATCTGTGCAACAACACTGCCCACATCTCCTCCCAACTGGGGAGAGTCGCTTTGCCCAAGATACTTTGGACAAATGTCTCCCAGTTCTCGGTGATTACATTTAAGGCAGTCCTGACCATGAACTCAAGATCTAGTGTAGACCCCACGGAAGTCAACTGGTCTCTAATCCCTTGCAACCAGAGGAGGAAAGGATCGATCTCTTCTTCCTTCTGCATTTGAAATTGTCTTAGTTGATTTTCTAATAGCATCTTCCGCTAGATGGAAGTGCCCTAGTACAAGGTGGTCAACGTCTCCCACATCTCCCTTGTTGTTTATTTCTCAGCAATGTGTTGTACTACATGATCTTTGACCCTGTCTAGGATCATGCACTTGGCCTTCGCTTAGGCCTCCTCGTACTTCTTTAACGGATCAACATCAACCGAAACAACTACTTTCAAGGCATAGTCCTTGATGCGATTTTTGTCCAAGACTGCTAAGATCCTGGCCTTATAGATGACAAAATTGGAAGCTCCATCGAATATGTCCTGATCCCTTAGTCCATTGACTGCCATCTCCGCTCAACAAATATAGGACAGGTTCTCTTCTCCCTCTCCTGCTGCTAATCCAACAAGACTTGGATCTGGATTTCTTTGGCATAAGAAACCCTCTAAGGAACAAGCTCCTCTAGACTCCCTCTGAGTCCTGATTTCCTTCACGGAAATCCTCTGGCCAAATGTTGAATCTCTCCTCTCCAATCCTCCTTTGTAGCTGCAACCTGGATCTAGATTTCTTTGGCTAGAAATCTATGTTGATTTTTGATAGCATCGGATGTGCTCTAGCCTTGAAATTTGGAGTAGAGGCTAAGGCACATGAGATCTCCAAGACCCGGAAATCATTTTGAGAAATTTCATTCGGATGAGGAGTTATTAAAATAATTAATATTTTTAATAGGTTCCTAAGTCTAAACTTAGGAAAATAAAAATATTAATGGGTGTTAATAAAGATAAGGATAAGAAGCTTCTAAGAGATGAGGATCAAGTCTGTTTTAATCTTAATTGTTGATTAGGGAATTAATCTCGGCCGTTGATTCATCAACAGGAAAAGTATAAGAGAAGACTTGAGGGTCATTTGGAAAAACACTAGCAGATACTCAGTATCTCAAGGAAATTCGATTATCAAGGAAGAGGATATCGATTTAAGAGGGAGTTGCAGGATGGAGGAAGAAGAGGGCTTCAGCGGCAAGCAATGATCGAGGAGGAGGTGACACAGGGTCAGTGGAAGAAATCACAGAAAGAGAGATGCAGTCCAGAGGAGAGACGTGGGGCCTACGTTGGCTGATGCAGAGGGACGCAGAGCCACTCAGAGCCACGTTGGGTCAATCAAAGTGACGCAAAAGTGGGAGCAAGGTCTCCAAAGTGTCAAATGGTCTCAGATTGAAAGTCTCAGGTGTTTTCTTTCAATTTCTTTGTAAAATCATTCCTTGTAAAAGCAATTGCTGCTGAAGATTAATAAAGCCCTCATCTGCTGCACCGGTTTTCCCGCATTGGGTTTTTCCGAGGACAATTGTCCAAAAAATAATTGTGTCGATGTGATTGATTCTTGTGCATGTATTGTTTTTCTAGGTAATTATGTGCTAACTGCAGTAGAATTTATTTTAATATTTGCTGAAGGAATTTCGTAGATAACTTATTGAGAATAATAAGTAGGTGAAATAGATCAGTTGCTGCAGCGATAGAATTTTAGTTTAGAAATTTTCACATGGTATCAGATCAGAGATCCGACAACAAGAAAGGAAAATCGATTATGGGTCAAGAGCATGATGCAGAGGCATCCGCTCAAAGGAACTCATGCATATTTCCAAAAGAATGCACAAGGGATGAATATTCAATGTTAGCTTCCAGATTGGAAGAAGAAGCCGCTTGCCTTGCAAACTCTACCTTCTCAGAGGTTTGGTATATAGACAGTGGAGCTTCCTGGCATATGACAGAAATCCGAGAATGTTTTTCAGATTATCAAGAAGAAAGAACGAATTTTCAGATCACCATCGGGAATAAGGCAAAGTGTACTCCACTGGGAAGAGGTACCATAGTTTTTCAAACCAAAGCAGGAGAACGACTTTGAGCAACCAATGTGCTACATGTGCCAGGATTGGGGATGAACTTACTTTCCATATCTCAACTTCAAAACAAGGGCTATTATGTTTTCTTCATTAAGGAGAAAGTGTATGTCAAACACCCAAGTTGGAAAAAGAAGGCTCAGATTGGAATCATAAGTAACAAGTTGTACTGGTTACCACTAGAATCACCAATGACACTGATAGGTAGTAATGGAGACAAAGACTTGAATGAGATATTGCATAGGAGGATGGGACACTTACACCATCGGACTCTGAGAATTCTTAGGAAAACGGTATCAGGAGTTCCAGAACTAAGTACTGAATGGGATGATGTATGCAGAGGGTGCGCTCTGGGCAAGTATGCCAAAGCTGCGTTTTCCAGAAGTAACAATAGGGCGAAGAGTGTGCTAGGATTGATACACTCAGACATCTGCGGACTGATGTGCACAAAAGCTCTTAGTGGTGCCAAATACTTCGTCACCTTCATCGATGACCATTCCAAGAAGACTTGGATCTACTTTCTGAAAACAAAGGATGAGGTTTTCAGTCGATTCAAAGAGTTCAAGGCTCTAATGGATAATCTCATGGGAAAGAAGATAAAAGTGTTGTGCTCGGATAATGGTGGAGAGCATGTTGACAAGGACTTCACCGATTTTTGTGCTAATGAAGGCACCAGAAGAGAGCGGACAGCTCCCTACAATCTGAAGCAGAATGGAGTAGCAAAAAGGAAAAACAGGACTATTGTGGAAGCAACTAAGGCAATGTTGTATGATCAGGATATGCTTAAATTCCTGTGGGTAGAAGCATGTAGCATGATAGTTATGTCCAGAACAAGATTCCTCACAGGGCATTTGGGCAAAATCAATCCGGAGAAGGTCTTCACTGGGAATACACCTGAAGTCAGCCATTTCAAAATATTTGGGAGTTTAACATATTGTCGTATACTCGAAGAGAAGAGAAAGAAATTAGATCAAACCACTGAGAAAGGATATCTTGTGGGATATAGCGAGAATGCTAAGGCATATAGAGTCTATCTTCCAGGGAGTAGGAAGGTAGTAGTTCAACAAGATGTAAAATTCATGGACGATAGAGATTTCAAAAATCTCAAGAAATGCCTTCTGAGGAGTAGTCGAAAGACAAGCCGTTGGTCATATCACTTCAACCAGCGGAAACTGGTACCAGAAATCCTCCTGAAGACAAGGCTTCAGAACAGGAGGAATCTCAGGAAGAAGAGGAGTTGATAGATGTACCTACTACCAGTGGAAGAATGAGTTGAGAACTTCGACAGATTCTACGGGATGCAGAAGACTTCATTGGTGCACCCAGGAATAGTAAAGGAGCGAAGACAACTAAACAGATACCAGGCATTAGTAGCTCAGGTTGGGGAACCTTCTAGTTTTTAGGAGGTCGTTCAGAATCAAGTATGGGTAGATGGTATAGTGGAGGACTACAACTCTATAATGGTCAATGATGTCTGGGAAGTGGTACCTAGGCCTTAGGACAGATCAGTGGTAGGTTCGAGATGGATCTATAAAGTCAAATATGCTACAGACGGCATTGTGGACAAATACAAAGCCAGGTTCGTGGCTAAGGGGTATGCTCAGAAGGAAGAAATAGACTACGAAGAAAACTTCACCCCAATAGCTAGGTATACTTCTATTAGGACCGTTATATCACTTGTAGCGCAAATGGGGTGGGAGATTTATTAGATGGATGTCAAGACGACATTCTTGAATGAGGTAGTAGAAGAGGAAGCATACATTGAACAGCCAAAAGGTTTTGAAACACATGAGAAGAAATCTCATGTGTGCAGATTGAAGAAAGCCTTGTATGGGCTGAAACAGGAACCCAGCGCATGGTACGTCGAATTGATAGCTACTTGCAGAAGATGGGGTTCGTCAAGAGTGACGCAGACCCTAATATCTAGTATCTAGTTGTAGATAATGAGCCTATAATCCTAGTGTTATATGTGGATGATCTCCTCCTGACAGGATCATCCAGGCTCATCAAACACTGCAAGAAGAACCTAGCCACAGAATTCGACATGAAGGATTTGGGACAGATGCATTATTTTCTGGGGTTGGAAGTTTGGCAGCAAAAGGGTGAGATCTTCCTAGGACAAGGGAGATATGCTACAAAAATCTTAAAGAGAATCAGGATGCAGGACTATAGACCTATGGCTACTCCAATGATCACCAACTAGAAGAAGATTGATGCATTAGAAGATAAAGATGTTGATCCCACCTTGTTCATACAACTCATAGGGTCCTGGATGTATCTGGTCAATATCAGGCCAGACATTTGTTACGCTGTCAACACCCTTAGTCAGTTCATGGTAGAACCTAAGAGGGTGCATTGAGCAGTAGCCAAACATGTTCTCAGGTATATACAAGGAACATTGGAGCATGGACTATTGTACACCAGAGGCAATGACATCAAGCTGAGTGGGTTCACTGACGCAGATTGGGTTGGAAGTTCAGTAGATCGAAAAAGTACAACTGGGTACAACTTCAACATTGGATCAGGAATGACCTCCTGGTGCAGTAGGAAATAGAAATCCGTGGCTCTGAGCTCAGCTGAAGAAAAATATATGGAAGCTAGCACAACTTCGTGCGAAGCCATATGGCTTAGGAAACTTCTTGTGAATCTATTTAGGAGAAGGATGGAAACAACTAGCATCATGTGTGATAATCAGAGTTGCATCAAGCTCTCTGGGAATCCAGTATTTCATGATCGGTCGAAGCATATTGATATCAGGTGTCACTTTGTCAGAGATTGTGTCCAATGAGGATCAGTACAGTTGAGGTACACTCCTACAAGAGAACAGGTGGCAGACATCCTCACCAAGGCTCTAGGATGAACAAAGTTTGTTCATTTCAGGGAGAAGATGGGGATGGTAAAGAATCCATTTCAATAATGGATAAGTATCAAAAGTTGCAGTGCAACAGTTAGCAGTGGCAGTGCTATGGGCAACGTGATGCATCAGGTTGAGAGGGAGCTGTAGTACAGAAGCAACAGTGGCAGTGGCAGTGTCATGGGCAGCAATACATGAAGCAGCAGTGCAGGGGATGTGAGGCAGCGAGCCAAGCATCAACACAGGTACCGATGTGGAAGATCAATGTGATGTTTCTATAGTGAAACATTGCTAGAGCACATTCCTCGCTAAGAGAGAGTGTTGATTTTTGGTAGCATCGGATGTTCTCTAGCCTTGAAATTTGGAGGAGAGGCTAAGGCACATGAGATCTCCAAGACCCATAAATCATTTTGAGAAATTTCATCTGGATGAGGAGTTATTAAAATAATTAATATTTTTAATGGGTTCCTAAGTTTAAACTTAGGAAAATAAAAATATTATTGGGTATTAATAAAGATAAGGATGAGAAGCTTCTAAGAGACGAGGATCAAGTCTGTTTTAATCTTAGCCGTTGATTCATCAACATGAAAAGTATAAGAGAAGACTTGAGGGTCATTTAGAAAAACACCAACAGATACTCAGTATCTCAAGGAAATTCGATTCTCAAGGAAGAGGAGATCGATTTTAGAGGGAGTTGCAGGGTGGAGGAAGAGGAGGGCTTCAGCAGCAGGCAATGATAGAAGAGGAGGCGACGCAGGGTCAGTGGAAGACAACGCATAAAGAGAGATGCAGGGCCTCGCAGGCTGATGCAGAGGGACACAAAGCCACGCTAGGTCAATCAGAGTGACGCAAGGGTGACACAGAAGTGGGAGCAGGGTCTATAAAGTGTCAGATGGTCTTAGAGGAAAAGTCTCAAGTGTGTTCTTTCAGTTTCTCTGTAAAATCATTCCTTGTAAAAGCAATTGCCGCTGAAGATTAATAAAGCCCTCATCTGCTGCACTGGTTTTCCCGCATTGGGTTTTCCCGGGGACAATTGTCCAAAAATAATTGTGTCGATGTGATTGATTCTTGCGCATGTATTTTTTTCTGGGTAATTGTGTGATAACTACAGTAGAATTTATTTTAATATTCACTGAAGGAATTTCGTAAATAACTTATTGAGAATAATAAGTAGGTGAAATAAATCAGTTGCTGCAGTGATAGAATTTCAATTTAGAAATTTTCACACTCTGTCAAGGCAGTGATTCCCTCTACCTCGGCTCTGTTTCCGCAGACATTGTTCTGCACCAACAGCAACAACGTCCCACCAACTCCTCAAATCGAATCTGCTCTGCTCCCCCAACCCCGAAAATGAAAGAATCTTAGCTCCTCTGGCTCTGCTCAATCACTACGTGAGCTAGATTAGCTCCTCCTGGCCACTGTGTCACTCCTTCCTAGTCCAGAAAGATGACATGGCTCTGCATGAGCCTGATCTGCCTCTCTTTGCTTTTGCGTTGGCCTAGACAGCTGACACAGTTATTGTGTGGGCTCCTCCTAGCTACTGCATCACCCTCACCTGATTCAGAATGCTGACGCAGGCATTGTGTGAGCCTCTGCATCACCTCTTCTACACTGTGTCACTCTCCCTTTGCATCTCTAGCTTTGGAACAACGCTGTCACTCGGGACAACTGCCTCTCTGTAGCGAATTCTCTGAATCTCCCGGCTAGTGTCTTTAGTCTCCTATGATCTACAATGCTCTGATACCATGTGAAAATTTCTGAATCTACACATCAGAAATCCTACTGCAATCATTGGTTTATCATCTCCTACTTGTTTTTACATTCAACAAGTTATTTAATTATTAAACGACGATGAAAAACACTATTGCAGACTACACATACATACAGAACATGAACTAAAAATAGAACGATACAAATACACAAGGGACACTGTTATTTTGGACAAACGTCCCCTGAAAAACGCAATGTCGGAAAACTAGTGCAGCAACTCTGAGGGTTTTCTATTATTAAGCAGTAGTTCTGAATACAACTCTGGATGCCCCCTCGACTATCCAATTACAGAGATAAAATATACTTGCAGAAACCTAAGTGAGATTATCTCACTTCACCTGGCAAAATATCTCTGTTCCAGCAACTAGACTAGCTGTCCTTGGCTACAACTACGTTGCCCCTTCGCAATAGTTGCGTGGTCCTGCATGGGACACACTGGGACACTGCGTCAGCACTACGCTGCCTCCTCTGCCTCCTCGAGCTTTGATGTCAGCCTTCTCGGCTGATCCTGCTGTTCCCCAGCTGAATTCGGATTTCTGCTGGAGGGTGGCTCTACCCTAGCGCTGGAAATGCATGGGACCTTCCTGGCCCAACGTCAGTCTCCCTGGGTCTGCGCTACCTCCTCTGGCGTCTCACTACCTCTCTTTGTTGTGTATTCGAGGTGCTGGAGAAAATTCTCCAACCTCAACTATCCCTACCCCTCTGCTGCCACAGATCACTTGTTCGATTTTCTCAACAAACCATGCTCCAGAAAAATCGAACTGACTGATCTCTCAAGTGTATCTCCAACTAACCTTCAAGCCTCCTCTTATACTTTTCCTATTGATGAATCAACGACCTAGATTAAGTCCCTAATAAACGGCTAAGATTAAAGCAGACTTGATCCTCGTGACTAAGAAGTTTCTCACCCATATTCTTATTAATACCCGTTAATGTTTTTATTTTCATAAATTTAGACATAGGAACCCATTAAAAATATTAATTATTTTAATAACTCCTCATCCAGGTGGAATTTCTCCAAACAATTTATGAGTTCTGGATATCTTATGTGTTCTAGCCCCTCCACAAAATTTCGGAGCTAAAGCACATCTAATGCTACCCAAAATCAACGAGTGACACTTCTCTTTGAATCAAAATTTTCTGAGTGGCATTTGAGTTCTAGTATAATGTGAGTCTCTGATATTTAAATGTTTGTGGGATTATATAAGTTAGGGAACTATAATTAAAAAATCATATCCAACATCCAAACTTCTTATCCATTGTGAATACAAATGGAACTTACCATCACATACATTTGAGACAAAAAGGTGAGGTTATGAGGTATATAGTTCTATGGTTATATGAAAGGATGTAAGGGAAGTTACCTTGGAATTTGTAACATGTACAATTTTTGTCATCTTTGTTACACAATTATAGTGTAGCAGTAATACCATCAAGGCTTCCTACTCATACATAAAGGAAGGATGAACTACACCATGAAGCTGACCTATCTAATATTGAACTCTGAAAAGTACTTCTCTACACCTTTTTGGAGAAAGTTGGTACATGACAACTGAAGATAAGTCAAAGAATCATACCTTTGCAAGGATGAATACGGTAAACTTTAAAGAGGTACATATAAGTTTTGTTCACTTGCAATCATATTGCACATGATACTAAGTCCTCTAGGTCATGATGGAGTCTCAAGAGTAAGCCAATAATCTTTTGAAAAGACAGTGTCAAGGGTCTGCACAGATGCATTAGTAATCATGACTTAATTGATATGGTAGCATTCATATTCTTTTCTTGGATATGATGTCTAGGTTTTTTTTTTACCAATAAATAAAATGATCTCCATTTCATAGAAAGTTTGACAATAGCATCTCTAGGCTTTTGCATCTAACTCTCTAGTATGTTTGTAGAATTTGCAATTTTTAAATGACAAACCTTGAAGACTTTGGCATCTAGGGTTTGTAAGCCCTAACATAGCTTGGACTTAGAATAACCCTGGGAACAAATCCCTATCTAATCATTTTCACTGTAAGAAGTAGATCTAACCCTTGATGATAATGACATCATGCTAATGTGAGAACAAGGTTGGTGAACAAGTCTAAGATTAAGAGGGAGCTAATCTTCCTCAAAAGATAAGTACTCTAGATCTCCTTGATTACTACTAGAGCTATTGTCTTTGTACTTTTCCCTTTTGTTCTTTCATAGTCTTCTAATAAAGGTCGTAGGTCAAGACAAGAACTATCTAAACTTGACTAGCAGATGGAAGAATTGAAAGAACAATGCAAAGCATGAAGATTTTGAAAAGGGAGAAAGTTGTTTGAAATATGCAACATGAAATGGAAGAAGCTCCCCTACCTCAGATGGAAACAGGGAGCTATAAGATCTTGGCTAGAAACAATATTAATTGAAGTTTGATAGAAAAAAAGAGAAGATGATTGATCTAGGGCAATAATATGTAGCAAGAATTTTAAGAGTTCTGATATCATTGTACCAACAACTGATTAGTTTGATCCAGAAACACATTGATTGGGTTGATAATGCTGATGTTGATAGAGATATTACTATTGATTAGAAGCTGATATAATTTCTTGGAAGAGCATGAAAGCAGAACCATGTTATGAAGAAAGAAGATGTGAAGGCTTGTGCAATCAACTATGAAGAAGTTTGGCTCCATAAGATGTTTGATGAACTACTTGATGACAAGTTGGATTTAAAGTTGCATGAAGATTATCAGATAACCGGGAAGGTCGAAGCTTGTTATGACGCGATGCAAATAGAAGCCAAGAAGCTACAACAAGATCTCCACCGAAGAACAAGTAATTGACGCACTAATGAGTATTTTTGACAAGCTTAGGCTTGTGATTATTTCTCGTTGTTGAGATGGAGTGAGTATCTCCTCCCTGGTTGAGAGGGAGTGAGGATGGACACTGTATTATCCATGTGTCATGCACTACGACCAAGACTAACAATTGTTAGCCTAGTGAATGCACTGGTAGGGAGGATGGTAGATTAGATAAGCATCTGGGATCACTATTCTTTGAGGATTTGTATCCAAGTTAAGACTAGTCCCGAGGATCGATATTCTTTGAGGATTTGTATCCAAGTTAAGACTAGTCCCGAGGATCGATATTCTTTAAGGATGGTGATCCAAGATAAGAATAGTTTTGTGAGGACATACTTGGTGAACATCCAAATGGGTATGTGCTTAGAGAGGTAATGATGTCTAAATTTATGCCTCCCAACATTATGCTTTGATCTATAGGAGAGATAAAGCTCGTTATTCAAGGCCTTGCTATTTTTGACAATGCTAGTTATGATGATACTTATCATTCCACATCCCTTCTTACGAGAATATTTCAACTTGAGAGTATCCTGTTGTGTCATTGTCAATACCTTCCTAGTTAAGAGGGAGTGTTGTTAACATAACTAGTGTCAGTTTTCATAATGTAATTCAAATGCACTATTAATGTATTCATTATATTCATTTATTATTATTCTATTTTAGTCAAAGCATGTTCTTTATGTTTATAGGGTCATTTGAGTCAAAAGAAAAATTTGCTGAGTCAAAGTCCCATTTGGACTTCTTGTAAGAAAAAGGAAAAATTATTGTATTTGAGTCAAAAAGTCAAAAATGTTACCACATAGACCAAGTTGGCCCTCCTTGACTAGGCGGCCTAAGAGGATCTTTTGGACCTCCTATACAACTATAAATATAAGGCAATTCAACCACCTGAGGAGCTAATCAATTTAGCCATCATTATCATTGATTTATGCACCCGGATAAGAAGAACAAAATCAGAGGAAAGAGGAGGTCAAAGGAGAGAGAAAGTGAACTGACTTATGCCCTAATTCTATCCATGTGCGATATTTTTCTGTAGTATTCTAAGGCTATTACGGGGCCGAAAGTTTAGGGCCCAAAATTACAGGGGTTCACCAGAATTAAGAGAGTTGACCAACATTGACTTTGTTGACTTTGACTTGGTTGGAGGTGAGTTGGAGGAGGGTTGACCTGGGTATTTGTGGCAGTCTTGGTCTTAGGTCTTGGATATCTCACTTTGGTCTAATTCTATAAGAAGAGGATTTCTTGGGTTCTACCCCTTGGGTTTTGTCCTGACTTGGAGCCTAATTTTTGTTCCAATTGTCTCTTTGTGATCTTCATGTTTTGTACATTTTTGATAATTATTTGATGAAGAGAATATAATTTTAAATAAGAAGCCAACAAACATTCATAAGTAATTATCAAGTTAAGAGAAATCAACCCTAATCTACTAGCATGTTGGTTTCTAACTAGATGTATCAAGTGAGAATCTTCCCTTGGCCTTTAAGGAGGAAGTTGGGCCTAAAGGGCAGAGGTTTAGGCCAAGGCGACAGTGGACCCTTACCCCGTGTTTGCCAATCCTAGCAGGTTGCAAGAACCTTTGCAACCCTGCTAATCGGATCGGTAACAGTTCCCTAGTTAACATGTTGGCCATATATCACCCTTGAAATTTGAGGTTTGTTATTTTGAAACTTTACAAAATTAGAAAGCCTTTTGGTAACATGTACAGTACATAATACTCGTTCAACTAAAAGGTTCAAGTGGGTGGCAAAGAAAATAGTCACGTTAAAATCAAGCAATTAACAAACTCAATAACTTGTAAATAAAAGTGGGGACTATGCCACTATGTAGCTCTTATTTACTTATTAAACATATTGCAAACTTGTTCCAACAAAAAGTACAATGGTGTATCGGTAAGAACGTTTGTTAAAAGAGGTGCAAAAGGAAGATACATCTTTTATTCTAAGCACCATAACTAGGTGGTATCCTTGTTTATATCTTCTGAAATTATTTTTACCTCTTTTTTTCTCATTGTAACAACACGTCTCAAACTTTTATATGCATAATTTTCTCGCTGCCCATGATTAAATCACAAGAAAAGATTTTTAAGATTCTCAAACGTACAATTTAATTTTGAGTATAACACCCATAGAAAATAATCAAAATACTCATTTGAATTAAGAAAGAATATGGAACCGGGAATTTGGTTAAATCAATTATTATGGAAGAATCCAATGAATGAAAACAGAAGGGCTGCAGAGGCACAATATCTGTCATAGCCAATCTGTTACAAGCCTTACTGTAGAAGCAAGATAAGCACAGAGGCCAACAGAAAGCGGATTTATTCCAGCATTAAGTTTGTTATTGAAACACTACAAGAATGTCACAATAGCTCTTCAGCTTTAATTGAATATCATTTCAATATTAAATCAATCACAAATAATAAAAAATGATGGACAAGAGTTCCATTGCCTTCACAATTGCACAGAAGCACAGAGTGGAACAGTTTCCCTATTGACACAATATCAGTCTTCAATCAAGATCCACTATGCCATTGGGGAGCCTTCGATCTTCCAATCCCGACATTTACAATGTACCTTGGCAAGTGAAGCCATATAATCACCAGATCTGGACAAAGAAGAAAGTAACATCATCCTCTTATCAGTTATGTCCTTTCACATATATGTCAAATATATGTATCATTTTCCAAGAAAAACAAAAACAGACGGAGGTGCCTTCCTTGCAAGCTACAAGAAAAAAAAGTAGTCCATGACATAAATGCAAAGGGCCATCATATATTTGATTAAGCCTTTCACCTGATTCCTTGCTTATTTAATTATAAAAAAAATGCTTGGAAATGTCATGAATGCATGAGATGGCTGTTGGGCAAAAGATTAATAAAAAATTTAAATGTTAACTAAGTATATATTATGATGTTTAACTCGCCTGTTAAAATCTAATTTTCCCAACTTGTAAGGAATCCTTTCCAGAATGGGTCAACCTGGTCTTCGATCAAAGTTTTCAGGTTCCTGATTATTCCAGGCATTTCCATGCTTAAGGAAAGACATTCATCCCTCCTGCAGCATGTTAGTTGAAGGAGTTCCACTGAAAACAACATTTGCACATGACAAAGAAGTAATCTGGTCTTGATGGTGGACAACTCGTTCCAAATTGAAGAGATAAAAGAGTCATTATTCAGTGACCTCCTAAAGCTTAAATGTTGGACAATTGCCACTAGAGACCAATAGAAATAAGGACTGGTTCTGTAAGGGCATTTGCCAGTGCAGAGCATAGATAAGAAGATTTTAATGTATGCCTACAAATACAACAGTGTGCTCTATTCTGACTTTTAGCAGAGGTACCTTGAGTATTACTATTATTATTATGTGTGTTATACTGATATTATTCTTCATTATGATGCATTCCTGTGTTCAGCAAAATTTCCCAGGAGCTGAAAGATGAAAATCTTCAGTTGTGAAGAAAATTAATGGAACTACCATGCTGAACTCAAGATATATGCATGCCATAAAATGGAAAGAGCGAACCTTAATCCATAGGGAGAATAGCTTGCATCGATCATAGCAGCCTCTGCAGAAACTGGATCCTTCTGTAAAGGCCATGTACAAGACATTAGACATTTACTTGCAAGTTCTCAGCAACACTATTTTAGAAATAATAACAAGCTTATTTTAGAAATAATAACAAGCTCCAAGTATCTTAAACGTAATTCCCTAAAAAATGATGATACCGTAAAAATTTAAGACTGACTGCAATGCAAACACTTAATTACAAATGTTAGGGGAGATGGCACCAATTTCAGTCACCAAACACCACATCAGGCCAGTCGATTATAATATCATTCTACAAGGGTAGAAATATTATTTTCCAAAGAGATGCCAACAATATTTCCTCTCTTACATGTGCTGTGAATTGGTTATCATTATTACCTACAAAGATAGTTATTGAAACCGGCAGTTTAGACCATTTTCACCGAAAACTGGCCTGGCTCTAGCTCTAGGCTGGCTAGTTTCAAATTTTCAACAGCCCTGTAACTGGTCCGACCTGCAGCTCTGATGGCAACAAGAACACTCAGGAGGAACCAAAAAAAAACGACCTTAAAAAGTGTTCCCTCAGGTAAACCCTAGTGCAAGATTATTTAACGATGCTTCCACTCTCTTTCACTGTTATCAGTTACGAGATTTCCTTTTGTTTGATTTTCTATTTAACCTTTACTATTAAAATCTGTATATAAGATAGACAACAAAATTAAATTAAATTCTTAAGGTATATAAGGAAGACAAAAAACTTAACTTAAATTTTATAACATTAAAAAGTGAATAGTGGGACTCCCATTTCACAATGTTCGCTAACATTCTCATAGTCCTAAATGCTAGCAAGGACAAAGTAGAAACTGAGGTATTTTTCCAGTTTCAACAAAACAGTTTTTCAATATTTCAGCACCATATGAGATAAAACAATACAACCTTGGTCTCTTATATCTAGTGGATTGGGGGATTGTAAGATTGTAGCATGATACGATTACGAGTGATTGGTTTGTGATGAGAAGTGTTACAAGAGACATCTAGCCTTTGGAGATTATGCATTCTAGTGGTAGGCAAGCCATCTTAGCTCATCTTATCTGAAGTGCTTTTGCTTTCACCATTGTGGGCCTAAGGGGTGATTTTCATGATATGCTGTAATATAATTTTTTGAACTCTAAAGGTCATTTGGAGCCTCAATGTTTATGTATTTTGATTGAGATATGTATCACAGTAATTTCACTATATTCACCTATAAATGCTATATACATAAACAAACTTTGGATATTTGGTATCCAATGTTTTGCATTTAAATTTTTTTTTTCTCGGTAAAAAACTAAGTCTATTAAGAAAAAATCTGATACAGCAAGAAGTTACAGCCAAGAGAAGCAAGAGCGTAGGCAGCCGGAAAGGATAGGCTTTCCACCTCGGCTCCTAGAAGAAGAGAGGAGAAAAGAGCTAAGCAGGAAGAAACTGGAAGAACAGGGGAGCTAAAGCAAAGCATAGGATTCTACCCAACATGGGAAGAGTCAACTATGCGACATTTTTTCCCTTTCTTTTTACCAACTTTGACCCATTCAGGAGGGCACTGCTGAACTGGCAAGATTTGCAAACTGGGGTGGGCTGACTGAGAGGTTTCCTTGTCTGAATCCGAGGTAGAGGATTCATGAATTCTTTTGTGAGAGAATGGCTGGACGGACAAATTTTCAGGCTCAGCCGAGGGCGGATCCTGTGCCATCTTTGCAGCCATTCCTTCCTCACACTCCTCTTCATCCGAGCTGAAATCAAAATCGTCCATGGGGGGAGGGGCCTGAGGCTGCCAGCTTTTTGATTTCTGCTTAGGAATGGCTTTCTTCTTTTGGGCAGGCAACAGGGGACAAGAGCACTGAAGGTGCCCTGTGTGATGGCAGTTGCGGCAACGGAAGGCCGTGTTCTCGTAATCCAAGTTCTGAGTCCAATGAAAGTCTCCAATTTTGAGATTGATCTTGTCAGGGAGACCTTTGCTCATGTCTATTTCTGCACAGATTCTGGCAAAGGTGTATAGGCCCTTTTCCCCTCTAGAAATATTTGTGTCTAGAAAGCAGCCCAGAGAATTGCCGATCCCTTGGAAAACAGCAAAGTGCCAAAGATGCGCCGGGAGATTAGGAAGTCTGATCCAAATTGGGAGCTTGGTGATGATTGTTGTAGATGGATCGAAGTCGGGGAACCAGGGGGTGAGGAATAAACCTGCTGATCCCCAAAACCAAGGCCCTGCTTTTAAAGCTTTTTGGTAGTCCTCATCAAAAGCAAACACTGTAATGAAAAAGCCCTTTGAGCAGAACAAAACCTGACAATTGTTGGTCCAGTTAGAGTGAATCCACTGGTAGAGGTTTGCTGTGCGTGGCCATAGCCCATTGAACTTGCAAATAATGCCATGCTCTGCATACTTTTGGGTTTGCTCATCCAGTGTTGGATGCACTATTTCAATGGAGGGGGTTTCCTCTAGTTTGTCCACCAGAAAAGGCTTCGGAGCCTGAACTGGTGGAACTAAATTCACCTGCTTCTGTGCATGGACAGCAGCCTTGTATGAAAAAGCCTTGGCTGAGGATGACTGTCCTACAGCTCCCCCTCTCAAACGAAGGGCAAAAGTAATGGTGGCATTTCTCTTAATGTTGTAAAAAGAAAGGGGATAGAGATCCTCAAGTTGTTTACCTTCATGGAGAAGTCGATGAGCTGCAAAGGGAATCCCCAGCTTGAGTTCTAGAGTATGCTTGAGGTTCTGCACTAGATCTGATGAGCTCACCCATTGGAGCAGGGTTTTGCCAGAGATAAGCCTGATTTGGATCTGAAATGAGGCAGAGAAGTCAGAGATCCGCTTTCCTCTGCAAA
Source organism: Pinus taeda (assembly GCA_000404065.3). Lineage (NCBI taxonomy): Eukaryota > Viridiplantae > Streptophyta > Pinopsida > Pinales > Pinaceae > Pinus > Pinus taeda. Next base: position 118,204 of record APFE030586094.1, read on the forward strand.
TTTGAGACGAGAGGAGGCAAGGGCTTTGAAGGGCTGTCTTTCCCTGAACTTGCCGCAAGGGCTTGTGAGGAGAAAATGGGAGCATCCTGGCGTCATTGAGTTTATTACTGCTCTCCGCTCCACAGAGCTTCCAGTTACTCCATCCAGGCAGATCCAGGGTGTAGAAGGAGCTCTGACGATTAAAAGCAGAGCATTCTACCAGAATAAAATAAGATCTTCCGAGAACCACCGCTTGAGGAGAACCAGGAATAAAATCTGTTTGTTCACCCTTGGCCGTTGCGACTTCAATTTGAAGGGGGCGGCAGGTGCAAGAAACAGCATTCGCGGGCCAAAAACTGGCAGCCCCACCGTCCCGAACATAGCCGAAAATATTGCAGGGGGCTCTCAGCAGAGATTGAAAAGCATGTTGTTTAGAATTGACGAAGGAAACCCGTAATCCATGACTAAAAAACTCATCACCTTCATCCACCAGGCCGAGTAGAAGCCCGAAGGCGGCCGTAGGAAGGGAGGCGGCGGCAGGTTTGCTAGGGTTCATCGTCGGCGGCAGGTCTCTTCGACCATGTTTTGCATTTAAATTGATGTACATAAGGTAATGTTTTTTTTTTATATCTAGCTGAATCGACAATGGCGGTGGTATCGTACTCGTGTTACACGGGGTCGAATCCCACCGGCTGCCACTATAAAAGCTAGGAGGAACCACCCAGCCCGCAAGGAACGACCCCTTAGGATAAGACGAGACTTGAACCCATGACCCGCACAGCGGCACGAACGACTTAGCAGACCATTCGCTGACCACGAGACCAAACCCCTACGGGCGTACATAAGGCATTCATTTTAATAAAAAATAGAATATTTTATGTATTATATAGATGACCAATTTTTTCCTGATTCTAGTATGGTTCTTAATCTAGTTTGAGATATTGATTTTTCCAATTCCAATTCTAATAACTTTGCTTACAATTTATTAATACTTAAAACTGTTTGGTTCCAAATATTGGCTCCTAAAGAGTTAATGCTTGAAACTAGAAGAGTTAAAAGGTAACTAGGGAAAGTGCCAATGATGCCTTGCACAATCCCTCTACACTTCAAGCTGGTGCTTTCTAGCCTCACAGGGGAATTCTTGTGCAATCTAGAAATGAAGTATGAGTCCTAGAACAAAGAATGATGCCAAACTACAGAAGGTGCTCATCGTAATATAAAAAATCAGCCCTGTAATCTGTGATAAAATGCATTAAAAAGCTAGGAAGAATGTGGATTTACACCTAAGGATGAGTCTCTGCCTTAAGAACCATATAAATCTATTGTTAGGACATAAAAATTTGTGCTTAGAAGTACAAATCTGTGTGTGGAAATAAAAAATACGCAAGTTTAATTACTAAAATTATGAATTGTGATTGAAGTGCCTAGATTTATATGGGTTATGGAGTTCGCAAATCGACTAAGAGAGAGTAATTCTTGATGTTAATCAATTCAAGGATAGAAGTAAAGAAAGGGACTCTTTTAACAAGTGAGATACAACCCCCAAATATATATTACCTTTGTTAAGTCTCCTAATACCAGCCTAGATTTATTTTCTTGCGACAATTATTAATTCCCAACAATTTATTTTATTAACCAAATAAATTCTGAATTGTTGGAAAATAAATCGTTGGTATTTTAACTTCCAGAAATTAATGTGCAGTGGAAATAAAAATAAAGAGATCAATCACACATTACAATAGATAAATACCAACAACAATTCTCCTTCATTAATTTAATCTCAGGAAAATCAAGGCTTTGACCAACAAAGATATTACAAGGAAATATGCATTGATTGGAACCTACAACTTGGCCCCACTAGAAGAATTTGGCCCTAGGAATTTTGGCCCACTGGAAATTAGCCTATGAAGAAATTTGACCTGGAGAATTTCAGTCTACCTCTCACTAGCAACTCAGCCTTGCGACTTCCCCTTGCACAACCACTGCACCTCATGAAATTTTCCCCTAGCAAATCAACCACCCCAACAATTCTACCTCCTCCTTTCTTTAGCAATTCGGCCCTGCAATCTCCAACAATTCGGCCTCATAGAAATGCTCTCGAATCAACCTTCACTCTTCCTCCTCTGCACTACAGTCTAGCTGAGCCTCTTGCTTTAGAGAAAAATCACTCTCTCCTTCTTATGTCTTCACCTCTCCCTTCGGCTTATTTTATAATAATCTTCATGAGGCCCAAATTAGTAACCCTAATCTCCCTTCTAGAAGAGCTAGGAGATCAACAGTTGAGACCATTTCTAAGTCACATAGATAATTTCATTATTTATCCTTAGAAATTGACTTAATAGTCCACAATAATTAATTGATTTTAATAATTGTACTTTTCCTAAGTTAGACTTGGAAAGAAGACATAAATCAATTACCCCATAAAACAAGCACCTAAAGGGGCAATAAATCATCTTCTACATGCTAAGATACTAATCCTATGCAAAAGACCTTCTGAAGCTACCATAATCTTCAGCACTCCCTCCTAGCAAGGAAGGGATTCTCCGCTACCCCCAGCTTGTCTTTGTGTTTCACAACTTCCCTTTCACTAGAGGATTATGTGAAAATTCTATCATTGCAGCAACTGATTTACTTTTCCTACTTATTTCACCATAAGTTATTCATGAAATTACTTCAACAAACATTAAAATATATACAACTGCAGATATCGCACCGTAAAACAGAAACAAACATATGCACAAGAATCAACACATTGACACAGTTATTTTGGACTAATGTCCCTGGAAAAACCCAATGCGGGAAAACCGGTGCAGCAAGGGAGGATTTTATTATTCAACAATTTTCTAGTACAACAGGGTGTCAAACTGGCTTACCCATAGATAGACAAATTTTCCAGCACTTCCTCAAAACCCAGTGTAGGCCCTACTGACCTCTGCGTCAGCCTCAAACCCTCTTCCTCAGTCTGTTGAGGCTTTGCGCAACCTCTCTGGCTCTCTGTGTCACTCCTGCAGCCTCTGCGTGGATGACGTAGGCCCTTCTGGCTCTGCACAATCTTTGTTGCCTCTACGTGGCTCTCTCTGGCTCTGCGTCTGCCTCTTCTACCTCGCACTGTTCTCTTGTCTCTTTGTTCCATACTTGTTGCCTCTTGACTGCTCTCCAGACCACTGGTTCAATTTCTCAGCTAACCCCGCTCCAGAAATTGAACTGACTGGTCTCCCTCAGTGTGTTCTCCAAGTGATCCTCAAGCCTCCTCTTATACTTTTCCCGTTGACAAATCAACGACTAAGATTATATATGGCTTGATCCATGTCTTTTGGACCATTCTGACACAGTTTTATATTAATACACATTAATATTTTATTTTCCTAAGTTTAGACTTAGGGACTCCATTAAAAATATTAATTATTTTAATATCTCCTGGACTGTTTAGAATCTGCCCAAACCCTTTCTGGGTATTGGAGATCTCATGTGCTCCAACCTCTCCACCAAATTTCGTGTCTAGAGCACATCTGATGCTACCCCAAATCAACAATCCCTCTTAGTAAGGACTGTGCTCTAGAAATACTCCTCACTGAGTATCACCCTAATCATCCGGCATTGGTCCCTGTGCTGATGTTAAGCCTCCCTGCCCAACATCCTCTACATTGCTGCATCCTGTACTGTTGCCCATGACTCTACTACTCCCATTGCTGCATCTGTACGACAGCTCCCTCTGCATTTATGTTGTTGCTAGTCCTTTCTCCCAACACTGCAACTCCCTCTTCATTCGTGCTGCTAACACACTACTTCTAAAAGGGGTTCTTTACCATCCCCATCTTTTCCCTAAAGTAGTCAAATTTTGACTTTCCAAGGGTCTTAGTGAGGATATCTACCACTTGTTCTCCTGTAGGAGTGTAGCTCAATTGTACAACTCCTCGTTGGACACAATCTCTGACAAAGTGACACCAGATATCAATATGCTTCGACCTATCATGGAATACTGGATTCTCAGAGAGTTTGATGCAACTTTGATTATCACACATGATCCTGGTCGCCTCCATATTTCTTCTGAATAGGTTCACCAACAGTTTTGTAGGCCATATGGCCTCACACGAAGCTGTGCTTGCTGCCATATATTCTGCCTCAGATGAGCTCAGAGCCATGGACTTTTGTTTCCTACTGGACCAGGAGGTCATCCCTGATCCAATGTTGAAACAGTACCCAGAGGTACTTTTCCGATCTACTGAACTTCCTGCCCAATCTGCATCAGTTAATCCACTCAACCTAATATCCTTCCCCTTGGTGTATAAGAGCCCATAATCAATTGTTTCATGTAAATACCTGAGAACGTGTTTCGCTGCTGCCCAATGTGCCCTCTTTGATTCCACCATGAACTGACTGAGCGTGTTGACAGCTTAGCAAATATTTGACCTAGTATTGACCAGATACATCAGGGACCCTATGAATTGTTGGTATAGGGTGGGATTGACATCTTTGTCTTCTAATGCATCAATCTTCTTCTAGTTGGTGATCATTGGCATAGCCCTAGGTCTACAGTCTCCCATCCAACCTTTTCAAGATCTCTGTAGCATACCTCCCTTGCTCAAGGAAGATTTCTCCTTTCTGCTGCCAAACTTCCAACCCTAGGAAGTAGTGCATTCGTCCCAGATCCTTCATATCGAACTCTCTGGCTAGATTCTTTTTACAGTCCTCAATGAGTCTAGATGATCCTATCAGAAAGAGATTATCCACATATAATACTAAGATAAGTGGCTCGTTTTCTACGACCAGATAGTAGAGATTCGGATCCGCGTCACTCTTGACAAACCCCATCTTCTGCAAGTAGCCATCTATTCGACCATACCACACTCTCAGTGCCTGCTTCAGCCCATACAAGGCTTTCTTCAATCTGCATACATGAGACTTCTTCTCATGAGTTTCAAAGCCCTCTGGTTGTTAAATGTATACCTCTTATTCTATTACCCCATTCAGAAATGTCTTCTTGACATCCATTTGATGGATCTCCCATCCCATCTGGACTGCAAGAGATATCACGGTCCTAATAGATGTATACCTGGCTACCGGGGCGAAGGTTTCCTCATAGTTAATCCCTTCCTTTTGAGCATACCCCTTAGCCACAAGCCTGGCCTTGTATTTCTCAACAGTGTTGTCTGCAGCATATTTGATCTTGTAGATCCATCTTGAACCTACCACAGATTTGTCTTGAGGCCTTGATACCACCTCCCAAACATCGTTCACCGCCATCGCATCTAGCCAAACTTGATGTTGAGTTGCCTCCTTGAAACTGGTAAGCTCCCCATCCTGAGCTACTAACGCCTGATACTTGTCTGGTTGTTTTCGCTCCTTCTTACTGTTCCTTGGCTCACCTATGAAGTTCTCTGCATCACACAGAATCTGACGAGCTTCTCTGCTAGTTCTTCCTCTGCCAGTTGTGCTTCTATTCGCTCCTCCTCCTCATCCTGAGAATCTTCATGAACTGACGAAGAATTCTTCACTTCCGTTGGTTGAAGAGGCATGACCAACGGATCCTCTTTCCATTGCTCCTCAGAAGGCATTTCGTGATATCTTCTGAAAGCTCTATCCTCCATGAACTTTACATCTCGTCGTACTACTACCTTTCTGCTCCATGGAAAATAGATTCTGTATGCCTTAGCGTTCTCGCTAGATCCCACCAGATAATCCTTTTCTGCAATCTAATCCAGCTTCTTCCTCTTTTCTTCGGGTATGCGGCAATATGCTAAACTCCCAAATATCCTGAAATGACTGACTTCAGGCGTCTTCCCATTAATGACTTTCTCTGGAGTAATCTTGCCCAATGCCCGATGAGGAGTCCTGTTCTGAACGTAGACAGTTGTGTTGCATGCTTCCGCCCACAGGAATTTTGGCATACCCTGATCATACAACATGGCCCTAGCTGCTTCTACAATAGTCCTGTTTTTCCTTTCTGCCACCCCATTTTGCTCCGGATTGTAGGGTGTTGTCCACTCTCTTCTGATGCCCTCCTTAGTGCAATGATCAGTGAAGTCCTTATCGACATACTCTCCACCATTATCCGAGCGCAAGACTTTTATTTTCTTACCAGTCAGATTCTCCACTAGAGCCTTGAACTCCTTGAATCGACAGAAAAACTCATCCTTGGTTTTCAGAAAATAAATCCAAGTTTTCCTCGAGTGGTCATCAATGAAGGTAAGGAAATACTCGACACTGCTGAGAGCTTTGACGGACATAGGTCCGCAGATATCTGAGTGTATCAATCCTAGTACACTCTTGGCCCTGTGTTTGCTCCTAGGAAATGCTGCCTTGGCACACTTTCCTAGAGCACATCCCTGCATACATCATCTCGTTCCGTACTCGGATCTAGAACTCCTGTTACAGTGCTCCTAAGAATTCTCAGAGCTCCATGGTGCAAGTGACCCATCCTTTTGTGCCATAGTTTGTTCAATTCCTTGTCCCCATGACTACCTATTAGTGCCATTGAAGATTCTAGTTGTAATCTATACGACCGATTACTTTTGATCCCAATCTGCACTTTCTTTTTCCAGCATGGGTGTTTGACGTACACCTTTTCCTCACTGTTTTAAAATTCGACCGAATCGAATCCGAAACGACCAAGGTGATCTGAGTCATTGAAGAATTTTATGACCCAGCAGAAAAACCAGTTCGGGAGGCCGAGTCAGTCATGACTCGGTCAACCCGGTGGTTTCCACATCTACTCGGCTGAGTCATTAAATCTGGCAAGTCACCCAAAACAACGATTTTTCTAATGTTTTTTAACTTTTCACATTTAGCTAATCGTTGGGGGCTCCAAGGTGTTTTCTAAATTGGTTAAGTGCTATTTGGGGTCCATTCCCCTCTCCTAGTATTGATATGCTATTCAAATTTCATGGTAATGTTAAATTCTTAAAGTAAAAGTGACATTCTCCTTAAAATGTCACTTTTACTTAAATTTTTAACATTACCATGAAATGACTCAGGATGTTTGAGAGTGGTTTCGGCCTCATTGGATTTCATATGGAGAAAGTAGAATTTTAGATTTCATTCAAAATCCAACAGACTTATCAGTTTTTCAGGATTTCAGGATTGGAGGATTGCAATGTTTCCATTGCATTTTGTCATGTATTAGGGTATGGAACTCGTATTAAATGAAGAGCACCAATCCCTCTATGTACCTTGATGTTAGTGACGTTGGTTGTTGAACTCCTCCGGGATTCGCTCCCAAACCAGGAGCTTCTGAAAATGTCGCTCCCGCTCCCGTTTTCGCTCTCGCTCCCCACTTTCACTCTCGCTCCCAAGTAACACTGAGCCAGATGATGTTGGCAACTCTAGTAGTACCCAGTAGTACTGGTCACAAACTTTTGTTGTAGAGGCCATTTATAGCCTCCTTGGTTATGTGTTTTTGTTTTGATCTCTATATCATCATCGTGTATGTATTGGACAGTGCACTGGGTGCCCTTTTGATATAATGGATATATTCATGAGCTACTTTGATGCTATGTTGTCTTCTATCTATATTCTAATGCTGTGTTTTTGGAACATGATGAAAATCTTTAAAATATGTGTTTTTATAAAAAATAAATATTTAATGTATTTTTTACAACGACCGAGTCATTGAAATCGAGTCGGCCGAGTCGATATCGAGTCAGAGTCGGAGTCGGAGTCGACCCTTGGCCAAGTTGGAGTTGGAGTCGGAGTTTTAAAACATTGCTTTTCCTTGATGAAGTAGACGTCATAGCCCTTGCCTTGTAGTTGTGACACGGAAAGTAAGTTCATCCCCATCCTAGTACATGCGGTGCATTTGTGGCACGTAACCGCTCTCCCGATTCTATTTGAAAAACTATGGTACCCTTTCCTACTAGAGTACACTTTGCCTTGTTCCCCATGGTGATCTGAAAGTTCATCTTCTCTTCTCGATATTTTGAGAAACACTCCCTGATTCCTGTCATATGCCACGAGGCTCCATTGCTTATATACCATACTTCTGATCATGCAGCACTAGTCATGCATGCCACTTCTTCTTCCAACCTGGAAGCCAACATAGAGAAATCGAAATCTCTTTCTCTTATGAAATCCTCTGAAAATCTGCATCAGTCCCATGAGGTGGATGCCTTTGCATCGTGGTCTCGACTCTCAACCCATAACTGATTTTCCCTTTCTGTCTCTGATTACAAACTTTGATACCATGTGAAAATTCTATCACTGCAGCAACTAATTTACTTTTCCTACTTATTTCACCATAAGTTATTCATGAAATTACTTCAGCAAACATTAAAATAAATACTGTTGCAGATGTCACACCGTAATACAGAAACAAACATATGCACAAGAATCAACACATTGACACAATTATTTTGGACTAATATCCCTGGAAAAACCCAATGTGGGATAACTGGTGCAACAAAGGAGGATTTTATTATTCAGCAATTTTCTAGTACAACAAGGTGCCAAACTGGCTTACCCACAGATAGACAAATTTTCCAGCACTTCTTCAGAACCCAGCATAGGCCCTATTGACCTCTGCGTCAGCCTATTGAGGCTCTGCGCAGCCTCTCTAACTCTCTGTGTCACTCCTGCAGCCTCTGCGTGGATGACGTAGGTCTTTCTGGCTCTGCATAGTCTTTGCTGCCTCTGTGTGGCTCCCTCTGGCTCTGCGTCTACCTCTTCTGCCTCTGCGCTGATCTCTTGTCTCTTTGTTCCGTACTTGCTGCCTCCTGACTGCTCTCCAGACCATTGGTTCAATTTCTCAGCTAACCCTGCTCCAGAAATTGAATTGACTGGTCTCCCTCAGTGTGTTCTCCAAGTGACCCTTAAGCGTCCTCTTATACTTTTCTGTTGACAAATCAATGGTCGAGATTAAGTCCCTAATCAATGGTCAAGATTAGATCTGGCTTGATCCATGTCTTTTGGACCATTCTAACATAGTTTGATATTAATACACATTAATATTTTATTTCCATAAGTTTAGACTTAAGGACTCCATTAAAAATATTAATTATTTTAATATCTCCTGAACTGTTTAGAATCTACTCAAACCATTTATGGGCATTGGAGATCTCATGTGCCCCAACCTCTCGACCAAATTTCATGGCTAGAGCACATCCGATACTACCCCAAATAAAAACTCCCTCTTAGCGAGGATTGTGCTCTAGCAATACTCACTGAGTATTACTTTCATCATCCGGCATCGACACTTGTGTTGATGCTAGGCCTTCCTGCCCAACATCCTCTGCACTGCTGCCTCCTGTACTGTTGCCCATGGTTCTGCCACTGCCACTGCTGTATCTGTACGACAACTCCCTCTGCATCTGTGTTGCTGCTGGTCCTTTCTCCCAGCACTGCATCCGCACTGCACCTCCTCTCAACATGTTGCATCATGCTGCCCACTGCTGCACTACAACTCAATTACTAAGAAGGAAGTAACTTATCTCCCAATCTAAACCTCCTCGTTGGGTTAGAGACACCCATTGATGTTGAAGCTCCCTCTACCGCTGACAAGTGCTCCCTCTCTCTGACCTCTGCGCTGCTACAACTCCCTGCATCTCGCACCGTTGCACACCTCTCTGTGCCTTCTTGCACTAGTGCAACACTCCTGTGCCTCTCGCACTGCTGCAACCTACTAGCTCTGCGTTGTCTCAGGACTCCTGCACTGTAGCTCTCTCTGCCACTCCATCCGCATCCATCTCTACCCACTCAACCAGTCCTGCTACTCCTCGTCGGGGCTCCCGTAGCAAGGTCTAATCCAAGAGGCTGGGTACCTCAAGGAACCTACCCCTCATCGCCTGTAGTCCACCTGACTACAGCTCGATGTCTCCCCACTTCCACTCAAGTGGTGCGTGTGCACTCATGGCACAATCATCGTCTGTCAAAACTTCCTTCTCTACCCGTGCTGGTGTTGCCTTAGTCTCGGAAAACTCTCCCTTACTCTTCTTCCTTGGGCAATGGGTCGCACAATGACCCATCTCCCCACAGTGGAAGCACTTGATATTGGAGAGATCTCTCTTCTTCAACTTCTCCTGCTTTCCTTCAAATGCTAGGGCCACATCCTTCTCCTCCTGCTTGACCTTGATCCCTTTACTGTTGCTACCTGTCTTCGATTGTCGTCTAATCTCTTCCTGGCGAAGAGCTGCCCACATCTCGTCCCAAGGTGGGAGAGTCCCTCTGCTCAGGATACTCTGGACAAACACTTCCCAATCTTCTGATACAGCATTTAGGGCTATCCTCACCATAAGCTCCTGATCCAGTGTCGCTCCTATAGCAGTCAACTGGTCTCGGATCTCATTCAGTCCTCCGAGGAAGGTGTCGACCAATTGACCCTTCTTCATCTGATACGGCCTCATCTGGTTCTCGAGCAACATTCTTCTCTGCACAGAAGTATGCTGGTACAGGTTCTTGAGAGCCTCCCACATCTCAACTATCATTTCCTTCTCGGCTATATGTGGTACCACATGATCCTTGACCCCGTCAAGGATAATGCACTTGGCCCTCGCCATTGCCTCTTCGTACTTGTGGTTATCTTGGGGTCGACTGGGATAGCTATAACCTTCAAGGCGAAGTTCTTGACACGATTCTTGTCAAGCACTGATAAGATTCTAGCCTTCCAGACTGCGAAGTTCGATGCTCCGTCCAGTCTATCCTGGTCTCTTACCCCGTGTAGTGCCATGACGCTCCTCTACTTCCCTCCTGGGAGTTCTTTGTTTGACTCTGAGTCTCTACTTCCCGTCTGGAAGTTCTCTTCTGGTCTCCCTCTTAGTCCTGATTTCCCTCCTGGAAATCCTTTTGCCGCTTGTCGAGATGCCCCCTACTGTGATCGTCTTATGCAACTACACTGCTGATCCAGGTTCCTCGACTAGAAACCCTCAGTAACAACTCCTCTGGCCCTGCTCTGTCAGGTACTATTCTGACTACAGTACCTCACCAGCTCCACTCTACAATATTTCTGCAGCCTTCCAGACTCCAGCAACTGCCACTCTGTGAACTGTGTCAGCCCCTCTCTACCTCACGTTGGCTCTGCATTACCCCAGATGGGTTTGTGTTAGCCCTGGGATGCCCTGCGTCAACCCTCTAGCCCTCTGCGTCAGCAACGCTGGCCTCTCTGAGGCTCTGCGCAGCTCCCGGCTTCTTCTGCGTGGCTTTGGCTAGCTCTGCGTCACACTTCTTGGCTTTTGTGCTGCAAAAAACAGCTTCTGTCACCTCGGGACAACTGTTTTCTGCAACTATTGCTCCGCTCGGCTGATGTCTTTTACTTCTCCTATGATCTGCAATCATGCTCTGATACCATATTGAAGTTTCTAAGTTTACTTAGTTTTGAAACCCTTCATGCAATTTTTTCTGATTTATTCCTAGCTACTCGTTATTTTTCTTTAACAAGTTATTTACTAAGTAAATACTGAAAATAAACACCAGTGCATACTCAACATATTACAGATCAACAACTAAGAAAAACAAGAACAAACACACCACATGACACCATTGTTTTTGGACCAATGTCCCTAGAAACACCCAATGTGGGAAAACCAGTGCAGCTATCTGAGGGTTTTTTTATTAAGCAATATCAGAGTACAATCTGGGTGTCGACACTGGCCTACCCAACAGAGAATTTCCTTAGCAGCTATACGTCACGATTTGAGAAAATCTCCTTGCTGAAACCCCGAAAATCCTTATCGCAGTTCCTCAGCAAAAAGGTGCTCTACAACCCCAGCGTTTGCCCAATCTGCACTACGTCAGCCCCTCTCTGTCTCATGCTGGCTCTACTGATGAGCCTCAGAAATGGGTAATTATATGGACTCATTTTGCCTCTTATTTCGACTTCATCCACCATTCTCATTAGTTTATTGCATGTTTTTTATTATATTTATGCTAATAGAGTGAATTGGGTTAGTCATTATGCCAAAAAGTCTAATGTGTGTTTTATGCAGATTTTTTGTCAATTTTGAGACAAAATAAAATGTTTGATGGGCATTTGGCAGCCAAATTCGAGGAAGAACAAGGGAGAGGATTTGTAGGAGGGTGTCCCCTTCATTTATGAACCCTTACCTCGAATTCTCCATCAGAAACTCGGAGCACAAGCAGCCACATTGATGATTCCAAGGGGCAGCCGAGCAAGTCAAGTAGGATTGTTCTTATCTTCAATTCTAGGAAGCCGAGTTCCTTAATTTTAGGAGAACTGTTGGGAGTCCCCATTTGTATAAATAAGAAGGCTTAGGGCCTCAATTTTTTTTAGTTAGATTTGAGCTATTGAACAGACTATTTTCGCACTTTAGTGCAGCCCTGCGTTCAGCTCATTTTCGAGCTCTTTTTGTAGACAACTTTGTGTTGTGACTATTATTTTTTTATCAATGAAGATGAATCTAGTCTTGAACCAGCACTGATCTTTCTAAGGAGGCTGTAGATCTTGGGGTTGGGCCCAACCCAAGTGCCCAATAACTCCTTGTATTTATATGCGTTTTTCTTGCATTCATGAAATAATTTCTACTGTTTAGATTCGATCTTGCTTTGTTACTTAGGTTGTTTTTGATGATTAGAGTAGTTGTTCTAGTTTCAAGATTGATTAGATAGTTTGTTGCAATAATAGAAGAAGATTCACAAAAAGGCCACCAAGCAGGCCTTGATCTCCTTTCTCCCTCTGTGGAACCATGAATTGAGACCAAGGCACTCTTGCTGCCACCAAAACACTGTTTTTGCTTTCCAATGCAATTGCTAGTGAGAGATTTCGAGTTGGAGAAAGTAATGTTGGTTGTATTTACATGATTACATCTGTTCTTGTTCAATTTCCATAGCTTTCTTGCATCATTTCCTGTCCATAAAGTTCTGTTCAACACTTTTCTGGTTTCTAGAGCAGAATTAGGTTAAAATAGGTAAAACTCTGTTTTTTAATTCTCCTTGAATCAGTTTTTAGAAGCAGGTGAGCATCTCACTTGAATACCATTCCAGCTTATCATCCTTTTATCATCCAACCTACCCCAGTCCATCTCTCAAGGTTTTCTCCACTCTTTCACCACACTTTCCCAAACAGCCCTAATTTCTACGTTTTTGTGCAAAATTGCTTTCTTATCCTTTGAACCAATCCAACCATCTCCTTCATGTTTAAGCTTTATTAACAGAGTCCTAGACCCTCTAACACCTTTATCCAACCTTCATTTCCTTTTTCCCACCATTTTCTCACCTCCAAACCTTCAAAAATCACTTTTGGCGTCTTCTTGTAGAATTTCCCGTAGATCCCCTGCAGCCTTCTTGTAGAAGTTCATGCAAGCGATTTTTTGAAGTCTGGTCGCAATAGAAATCTCCAGAAGGGTGCTAGGGACTTCTTAGGACCTCTCCACACCTTATTTATCATCTACAAAAGCCAACTCCACCTCCTTTCGCCACCAACCCTCTACATAGTGACAAATAGTTAAAACACAAGCATAATAATTCTATATAAAATTGCTAAAAAGTACAAAAAGATGATTCTTCCACATTTTCCTTCAAAAGTAGCTTGAGTACATGCATTTTACCTTGTCAGTAGTCCGTGGTATCCATTTCAGTAGTTTCATCTCTTTTTCTTGCAAAAGTAGGGTTAGTGGGTAAAACTAGGGTTTGCTAAGATTTGCATTTCCTTTCAGCTTTCATCCTCTTTCTGCAAGTAGAATAGCCTCTTTTGAGTTAGCTTTCTTCCATCACAATTAAAATCTTCCTCTGAGAACTCATAAAAATTGGCTTGATCTCCTAGTGAACTTGTGCCAACTGATCAAGTGACAGGCTGTAGTAAGAGCTAGTACTTGTGCATACAACACCGTCGCTTCCAAGTTTGTTACGAACAGCCGAGTTGATAAAAGTAAAGTAAGGAGTCTCGGGAGTAGCAGCAGCATCGCTGCAATACTGGAGCTCACCATCTTTTTGGCCCCGTTGCTGGGGAAGCATCAGAGTATTTGTGATTACTGTTTTTCTTCTATTTTCTACTGCAACCTTCTACTAAGTAGTTTATTTCAGGAAGAGTAGAGTAGTTGTTTTATTTCAATTCTCCAATTTCAATTCTACAAAAGTAGGCTAGACATTTCCTGCTTTCATTTCAATTCCGCAATTTCATTTCAGCAAGCATAGATTAGCTATTTCCTGCTTTCCTTTCAATTCTGCAATTTCATTTCAGCAAGCGTAAATTAGACATTTCCTGCTTTCATTTCCATTCTGCAATTTCATTTTAGCAAGCGTAAATTAGACACTTCCTTCTTTCATTTCAATTCCGCAATTTCATTTCAGCAAGCGTAAATTAGGCATTTCCTGCTTTCACTTCAATTCTGCAATTTCATTTAAACAAAATAGATTAGTCATTTCTTGCTTTCATTTCAATTCTGAAATTTTCATTTCAGCAAGGTATTTTAGTTAGTTGCAATTTGTTGTTCAATCAATTTCAGTTTTGCAGGTACAAGCAGAAAAAAAAAAAAATAAATAAATAAATAAATAAATAAATAAATCAACCAAAAAGATTTCCTTTCATGCCTCGTAGGAGTAGAGATAATTCAGAAAAATGTTTGCACAACACCCTCACTGCTTCACACAACCAACCTTCTCTCTTTTTCGGTGGCTGCAATTAAGAAACACCCTTAGGTAACAACCAAACATATTTGAAGAACCTATAGGGGAAAAAGAAGAAAAAAACATTCCACTAGAGCCCATGGTTGAAAACAGAAATGTTGGGAGTAGTAGCTTTTCTCCCAATTCATCCCTTAGAGGTGAATGTGAAAATATGTTGGAAGATTTTAAGAGCAAGATAAGGCAGATATTTGCCATGCATATCAAAAGAATACAAGAGGAAGCAGAGAGGGCTTTGGCCATCTTCTGCCCCAGGTGCACTAGAAAGCATCCTAGGAACAAATGTCCATTGCACTCTGTAGAAGTGTGTTTTGTCTGTGAAGATGACCATCCTACAAATCAGTGCCCTTCCTTGCCCGGAATTAAAATTGCATATTAGAAGGCCAAAGGAGCCACTGAACCACTCTATTTCATGAACCAAAGGAGGCCGCATGGACCCAGACCTTACCAACAGGGAATGCAAGGGACATCTCAGACCTATTACAACCCCTATCAAGCCACTTCCATGCCTTCTTGGGGTACCCCTGCTCATCCTCCTTGGTCATATCCTCCTCAATATCTTGCTCAACCAGCTACTCTTCCATTTCACCCCTATGCTCAACCAAAGCCTCAGTGGAATGCACCTCATCAAGGGTGGAGGCCCTAGTACAACTCTCCTCCCGCTCCTTTTCCTCCAACACTTGCTCAACCGCAACCATTACCTTTTGCTCCACCAACGCAACCTCAAATACCTGCTCAACCGAACCTGAACCCAAATAACAGACAGGCTCAACAAGTATATAGTGGGGAACCACCATTTCAAAACCCGCACATTGGAGTAGCTCAACACAATTGCGAAGCTGAGGTACAACACTTCCAAACAACTCCTCTTGAGCTCAATGATATTCACCATAGCTCAGGAAGAGTATTGCAAAAAAGAGATTATATTTATATCATTAAAGGAACACATCTAGCAGAAGAAGATGCAAAAGAAAAGATCAAAGAACCATGGGCTGCACTTGATGAAGAGAAGACATCAGAATCAAAGATCGAGAGAGCTCCCTCATGGTTACCATCAAATCCTCCATGTATTCAAGAGAAAAATCAGCAAAAAGAAGAAGATATGAAGGTCATGGTAGAAAGTGACATGAAGAATGATCCAGAACAACAAAAGGACCAAGGACATCACAGCTATATTGAAATATGGTTCCAGACGGTCACTAAGTTGCAACAATACTCTCTTCCTCAACTATGCTTGATCCCTTCAAAGTCAAATCATTTGGTCTCTGAAATCCGGATACCTATCAAAGCATGCATTTCAAGCCTCCACATCATTTTGTCTATCATCTCGATGTGCACATTGCTCCATTGGAAGTATTCTTCTACTTGAAAAAGGATTTTGTTTTTCAAGTAGGGTAGGGTAGAGAAAAAGAGAAAAAAAAAAGGAAACAAATGAAAAATAAAAATCTAAGGTGAAAGCCTCCTCGGAGGCGCCTCAGATTGGCTCATTGATTGAAAACCTCTATGAGGCGGTCAATGGGTTAGAAAGAAGAGAAAATAGAAAAAGAATAAGATCCCTGGGTGAAAACCTCCCTTGGAGGCACCCAAGGCAAGCAATTAAGGTGAAAACCTCCTTGAGGCGCCCTAGTTGTTTAAAAAATAAAATGAATTTCCAGTTGTATTGCAGGTTTGCAGGAGAACTTTAGGAAGCAGCAGCAGGTGGCAAGAAAGCTTTGAAACCAATAACAACACCTATCCTACCTTCCCTCACCCTTCTCCATCATTCTTAACATTTTTTTCTACCTCACTGTGCTTATTTTCTAAAAACTGTGTTTTCTATAGGAGGCTCCTATAGAAATTACAGAGAGCTAGAAATGGACTTCAAAAGCAATTTGGGGAACAAGGAAGCTTCATAAAGGGTTTATAAATCCCCCTGCAATCTTCAAATCTCTCTCCCATCAATTCCAAGTCTGCATTACAGCCCAAGCTCATTTTTTCTTACTGTGCAAAAAGTGTAGAATGCTCTGATACAAAAATACATAGAGCAGAAATTTGTTTTTTCCCTAACTTGAAAACCGTGCATCCATTTAAAACACTGTTTCACGGGGAGTTGTATAGGGATGATGACAACATGCCCAACAAATTTCAGCGAATTCTAGTGCACGGTTTCTAAGAAATCAGCGTCCATCACCTTCAGGCATGCTTGCATTTTCTCCATATCCATCCATCCATTTAAAAGCCTGTTTCATGGGGAGATGCATATGGGTGATAGTAACCTGCCCAAGCAATTTCAGCCAATTCCAGTGCACGGTTTCCAAGAAATTGATTTCCGTCACCTTCAGCCATTTTCAAATTTTCTCGAAATCCGTGCATCCATTGACCACAATTTTTCTATGGGAGGTGCATAATGACGATGGAAACATGCTCAAAAAATTTTAGGTCAATCCAGTGTACCGTTTGGGAGCTATGGACAAAACAAGTCACTGTCCTGCAAAAATCTAACATCAGCAGCATAAGGGTGCAAATCTGAAGGTTGGAGCAGACTCCTAAAGATCAAATTCAGCCAGAAAGGAACCTGCACAAAGTATAGCCACATATCAGCAACCAGACAAGCATGCATCCACAGAAACAAAGGCATGCAACAGAAGGAAAGGCCACAACCCCTCACAACAATCGCATTCCACTTCCAGGTAAGTGACTAAACCCGTTTCTCTATTGCATGAATGTAATTTAAAAACTGCATGGATAGTGAGATGGTTGTGATCAAACGAGATCGGTGGCCAGCTAACTGGCCACCCTCGTCCAGTTCTACAGCGCTCAACCGGAAATCATACAGCACACGTGTCTAGTCAACTCACGGGAAATCTAAAAAAAAAAACAGGTCGTGGCAGATGTTTTGAACTCCAGTGCAGATAATGGGAAGTGATTACAGGCAAAAAGCGTAAAGTCTCATGATGGCACTGTAGTAGGGACCAATAGTCCAAATAATGCCAATGCACATTTTTGCCAACTCACCATCAGTGGAAATATTTCACAGAAAACATAAGTACTCTGCCTCGAACTCATTCACCACCTTTGTTTCCATTTTATCATCGTCCCTGCAGGTACAACAAGCTCTATACCACCTCCATAGCCTCGAAACCATCGTTCTTTGTCATTTTCTAGTATCGGCATTCTACAGGGAGCTATAACAGTTCTACAGGAAGGCCAGTGAGTAGCTTCACAGAGGAAAATTCGAGATTTTATGTCAATTTCGAGCTTGAAAAAAGATAGGCTCGGGAAACTGCTTTGCAGATGATATATTTATATAAGGTGGTGGATTAAAAAACACAATATTGGGTTGAAAAAAGAAAAGTGAAGCTTAAAAGTCTACCTGCATTTTTCTGAGTTCTACACAATGTCCCCGTTTTCTTCTCTGCATTCAAAGTCTGTCTTTTCTTCCTCACATTCTACTGTAAAGAAAAAAAGGATGCAACCATAGAAACCAACCTATGAAAAAACCCAAATTTGCAAGTCTGTCTACTCTCTGAAGGAAAAACCCTGTTATTAATTCTCTGTTCTGTAAAAAAAATGATTTTTTCCAAAACGGAGAATCAAATTTAGGTTAAAAACAGTTTGAAAATGGGAGAAATTGCAAAATTGATGTGGTGAAAAAAAGAACATGAGAAATTCCCTCTCTAGTTTCAGAAAGACAAACATCAGCTATTTCTCTGTTTCCAGTTTTGAAAGTTGCTGCCTTCTTCCTCACCTAGGCATTTTTAGAGGTCACTAAACACCATGTCAGGAGGTTTTATGAGAAAGGAGCCTTTGAACTCCAACAAATTGCATGAGCACCCAGAAGTGGCGGCCATTTTCGCCAGGGCAAACTGGATGTCTTTCTTCAAGAGAATTCATGGATATGATGAGGAGGTGACCGAGGAATTTTTAATGTCCTTAAGACCACATTCAAAAACCCATGCTACAGTCAGTTTTAGGGGTTTGACCATAGAGCTTACACCAGAATTCATCAACAGAGTCACAGATCTTCCACTTGGGCTCCCTTGGAGAAAAGAGGAAAAACCACTAGGACAGGTTGCTAAAAAGACATTTTTTTCAGCCTAATGAACACCCTGTAGAAGATAAGAATGGGGTCAGAAGGACAAGTTTACCTCATCCATGGGGTGAGGTCAGCTACCAGATCATGACGTATATCTCTTGTGAAGGTAGATTCAGTATAGTTTATGTTTATCACTTCAGATTATTGCATGAATTAAGATATGGAATGGACCTACCTGCAGCTAGAAAACTCAGTCTGCCATATTTTCTCCTCCAGTCTTTGATGGAGTGTAGCACCAAATTGAAGGCAGGGGTTCCAGGCCAATTGACTCACCATGGGTTAATTAAAATTTTAGTGGAAGAAGCCCTCCATACATTCACACTCCCTACAGCATGGGAAGTCTGCAGAAACATGACAGCAGAAGGTGACATAAAAGCCCTCACTTATGATATCAATCCTTCTGACAGTGAGGCAGAAGAGCAGAAAGGGGGAGAAGATGAAGCAACTGATGACTCAGCAGGACAAGAAAAAGAGAAGGAAGAAACTAAAATAGAAGAGGAGAAGGATGAAGAGACAAAACAAGAAGAAACAGAGCAAACAGAGAAAGAAAAAGAGACAGAACGAGAAGAAAAAGAGGAAGCAGAGGCAAAACAAAGAAAAGGGTCCCCTGAGACTCTAGAAAGAGAGGCAGCAGCTGGCCTCACTTCCCTAAGCACACCAATTAAGCCAAAAGAAAAGAGAAAAAGGAAAACCTCCATGTATTTCAAGGCCAGGAAAAGCACAAGAATTCAAACAAGCAGAATAGGAGGAGCAGCGGAAGGACATGGACAAGAAGGCAGAATTTTATGGCACACATGAGCAGACCACATCAGAAGCATGGGATGTCAGGGAATCCATCAGAGCCATCAAGGACAATGTTTTAAAACTCCAACTCCGACTCTGACTCTGACTCGGCCGGCTCGATTGCAATGACTCGGTCATTGTAAAAAATACATTAAATATTTATTCTTTTAATAATAATAAAATAATTTTAAAGATTTTAAACGTAATTTTAAAGATTTTCATTCATGTTTCCAAACACATAGCATTATAATATAGATGGAAGACAACATATGATCAAAGTAGGCTCATGAACCAATCCATTATATTAAAATGGCACCCAATGCACTGTCCAATGGCAATACATAGTCAACTGTCATACATGATCAAAGACTCAAAACAAAAAACACATAACCAAGAAGGCTAGAAACGGACTCTACAACAAAAGTAAACTATGACCAGAATCCAGTACTAGTACTACTAGCTAGTAGCTACTGCCAGAGGAGCCAAGATCATGTCGATCAATCTCTGGATCATCATCAGAGTCAGATAGGGGGCCCCATGGCTCCTCCTCATCATCATCATCTCTAACTACAACTGTAGAAGTGGTACCACTAGCAGGCTGTGCAACTCCAGTAGATGCAAGCTGAGATAGAGTAGATATGTGGTTGCGCTTCTATCGTGGCTGAGCAGAGGAAGCACCTACAACTAGAGTCCTTGTTGGCTGTGAGACTGAGGCTGGTGGATCGGGATCTACATTCAACTGAACAACATGTTCAAGTTCAACTGATGCCTCGATATCTAAATCTAAATCAAGATCCTCATCAGGATCAAACTCTGCTGGACAACTCTCCACTACCCAATTTGATGTTGGATCAATGTCTTCCAACACAATGGGATCTGAATCAGGTCTTTTGTTCAACAATTGGTTTCGTTTGAGCCGGAGGTTGTATTGGACATAAACTAGATCATTTAACCGTTTTTGATCCAAACGGTTTCTCCTCTTTGTGTGAATCCTCTCAAAGACAGACCAATTGCGCTCACACCCAGTTGCACTGCAAGTTTGACTCAAAATATGAATTGCAAACCTTTGCAATTCAGGGAAATGGCCACCAAATGCCTCCTACCATTGTGCTGCAAAAAACATAGGAGTGTAATGAGTTAGCTCAACAAAATTACAAATTATATCTAACTTTCAAATTATAAACGATTTAACAAACTTTAAAAAAAAAATTAAAACTATTAAGAATTTGAAAATTGAAATTTTTGTTTACCTGGCTCATTTGTTTCTCTTGCAACCTCTGCTAGGTTCTTCCCAAAGGTACCCGAGGCATTGCTGAAGGTTGTGACCTATCGGTGTATCTCCAGCTGATCAGACTCCAATGGGATCATGCGATCAATGCAATCAATGCAATCAATTAGTCCATCTCTGACCTCCCCCCTTAAAGCCCCTGACTCCTGTAACGACCCATCTATTTATACAATAGAATAAAGATTTAATATTAGTATCAATTATTAAATAATATAAAGTTCTAAAACTTTATATTAAATTAAATATAAAGAGAACTCTATAATAAATAAATATAAAATCAAACTCTGTATTAAATATAAATATAAAACAAACTTTATAATAAATATATAAAATTAAACTTTACATTAAAAATAAAATTAAAACCTTATATAAAAAAGGGACACATAAACGACACCTTGCTATACAAAAAAAATACATATATATAAACAATATAACAGGTTGATAAAGCATGAGGGATTACAAATATCTGATGGTCTCGAATGCATGTAAGGCGTGTCGGGAGGAAGGAAGGCGGTGGCTGCAGGTAGGAGGGCGACCACCCCAAGCCCGCTGTTAAAAACCGGAGAACTGAACCGAGAGGGGGGTCGAACGATGGAGTTAAAAACCAGGATGAGGAATTCAGCAGTGAAGAAGGTCTGCCATTAGAAGATCTTTAATCAGTCTGAGGTTCTGGGCACGGGGGGCAGTGAGCTTCTATGAGAAGCTTACTGGATTGAGCAGCCAGTCTCTACTCAGTCTGGCTGGGTGGAATTGGTCTCCCAATAATTGGAGCAGAGCAGTAGCAGCATCATCAACTTCACCAGATCAGGTAGCAGTTCAGGTAAGTACAAAATCAAAATTTTTACGGTTCCTGTTTTCCAGTTTTGGTTATTACACATGGTATCAGAGCGTTTGTTCAAACCCTTTCGACCTTACCAGCCCTACGCATTATGTAACTCTGCTGAATTTTATCTGTTAAATTTTCTGTTGGAATGTCGCCAGAGGCAAGAAATTATTTTTCCTTGACTCTGTGTACGTAAGGTTATCCCAATGTTTTAATTGTCTCTCAACTTCTGCTGTTAATTTACCTTCATTTTGGTCATATCACAGAGGCAGAACTGAGTATTGAACAACAACCTTCTGATCTGGAGTCAGATGCGCTACCATTGCGCCTCAGATCCCTGGCTTACCTGCTATTATTAAAACCTCTTCCTTGTCTTTGGAAGTTCAAATTCGGCAAATAAGGGTTATGTTAGTCAGAGTAGAAGAAGAAATTACGGAGAAACCACGACCAGTGCAAGTGTTGTACTGTGCAGTCTGCAGTTGCCAACCAAATACTGTGAATTCGGCCCCAATTTTAAAAGAAAATGTAAACCTTGGATAAATCGAAAATGCCCTTATTCGTATCCGGATCTCGTTAAAGAGATAGCTGACAAGGCAACCGAGCTTGGACAGTATTTAAAAACCCTGTATCAATTGACGGCCATTGTCAAAACGGAATTTGTCAGCAAGCCAGGTCGTGCGTGTATTGTTCGGTTCAAGTGCAAATCCTTGGGGGAAATTAGATTGTAAGGTTCTGTGTATAAATTAAAGAATGACGTAGAAACTCGGTACAGAATCAGAACCGCCTCGGCAGTAGCCACATCATTGAATCCTCCAGTCTTATTAGCTTTACAATACTCGCTGAAAATCGAAATTACTCTCATCATTTATCATTGAGTCAAGCTTCTGGTCACAAAATGTTGATAGTCGATTGATGTTGCCAACACGCTGCCTCTTTTAGAGAAGACTGGAGAGAAGTGTGGTCGTATTCTTGATAAAAGAAACCTAGTCACTATATCGACTAAGCGGTGGCTTGCTCTCCGGTGTCTCCTGATGCATGGACCCGTGGCGCTATGCCTCCACCTGTCAAGCAGTTTGAACTGATAAATAAACAGATGTGTTCCAAAATAACCCAATAGAATGGTTATTAATACACACCATAAGCTATTTGCATTATCGATTCTGGATCTGCGTTTTTTTATTTTGAAGGGTCCACATACGTGGCCACCTACCCGCACCCCGCACCGGTTCATTAGTTACAGAGGCTAACGGCTGTATGTACGTCGACGCTCCAGGGTTTGGTGGTTATATATATGTTATACCATGTGGGTAATGTTTCGGCGGATATACAATACATAGATATGTCGTTGTAACAACGTGGCAAACCTCAGAGCTACGGGGGTTTAACCTCGAGCTGCCCTCATGTCAATGCAACTCACCACCAATGAGACATGACAGCACACGGATATATATATATGCGTAATCGGTGGGATATATACACTGCGGTGCGGAACCCATATATGGTGCGCCGTTTCCATGGTTATATACGGTGGCCATTTAATTATAAAACTGTTATATATTAACCCGTAACCATGGACATACTCCGATATATGTTATATAGTTCTGTTCCACCATATGCTTTATATCAAACGTTTCTTTTTTTTGGTTTAAAACACACCATATATTACCTTCCATCCGTGCGTTGATTGCAACTATATAAATTTTGTGATATGTTTAGTATGCCGTATATGATTAATATACCATATACGTTTAAAAATACCATATAGTTTTGTGATATGTTTAAAATGTTATTTGGTATAACCATAATATATTTTCCCATACGTTGGTAATATCCACCATTTATTATAACCCTCCACCAAATAATTTATAATTGTCCCTTTTTCCTTGTAGGCTACCACTTACAATGTACTTCTAAAATTAAATTTTCCATAGTAAGTTGGAAGGTCCATTGAGATAAAAGGCTTGAATGTTAAATTAATTGGTACTTGATAAGGTCTTTATGATAATTTCCAAGTTAGTAGTTTTAAGGGTGAGTTTTTTTTTCTTAAATAACTTAAATTTCTTTTAGCAAAATAATTTAATTTTTTTTTATGAAAATAATTTAAAATTCTTTTATAACAATTTCAATGAATATGTTATAAGTTATGATTGATATTCTGATAGTATACATCTACATAACATAATCAACATTATAACTATGTGTGTCCGTCTGCAGAGGTAATAGTTTGAGGCGTGATAGGTGTGTTGACGATGTCCATTATAACAAGATATATAATATTTAAAATAGTTAATTTTGTGAATGTTACTTAGTAATTAATTTTGGATGATCTACCCTAGGCATTAATAAACCATACACTTTTGCATTATTTCATATTAGGATAGAATACCCTGCATTAGGCCAAGGAGGTCGCGAGACCACCCTCCTTGACCTCGGTACCAGTAAGATCCGCCTAGCGGATAAAAATAGCAAAACTATACCCGTTTATGAATGTGAAGTCGCAAAAGAAAATTATGCGTTAAAGTCGGTTGTCTACCTCAAAATTTTTATAGAATTTTATTATGTGTTTAGGAACCATTACAATGGTAAGGACGTATGAGCGATGACGACGTGATCAGGCAGCATCACCACCATTAATGCCGCCACTGTCGCCATCATCATCCCCATCACCATCGTCACCACCAAGACCATTATCAACATCAATCGCCCCAACACCAGAGTTGACTGTGATAATGAACTCTTTGGAAGCCTTATTAGAGACATTAAAAGAATCAACTAAGGCTAAAACCAAAGAGGAATTTCAGCATGTAGCCACCAGTTCAATGGGACCAAATAATTTTGAGCCCAGAAGATCGAAAGAAGACATTTCTAGGGAGCTTCAGAAAATTAGACTCCCAGAATTCTCAGGGGGTCGAGTAGGTGAACGCGCTGAAGCATGGTTAGAAGGAATGAATAGATGCTTTAGGTTAAGAGAATATTCTTCTTCGGCAAAAACAAAAATTGTCGTGTTTCAACTAAAGGAAAGTGCCTTGATTTGGTGGGGAAATCTGGAAAAGCAACTGCACCTTACATCGGATAATGTCCCTTGGGAACTATTTGAGGAAAGGTTTCGCTCAAAGTATTTAGCTCCATACTTTCAACAACAGCAAACCAAAGCCTTTCATACATTAATTCAAGGAAATAAAACAATGGAAGAGTACGAGATAAGGTTTATGGAGCTTGTAAAATACATTCACTACTTAGACTCTGATGAACGTCAAGCTGAATGCTTCATATTTGGGTTAAACCCTCGCATCAGAGCCTTGGTAAGCATGTGGAAACCGTCATCAATAGTTGAGGTAGTTGAATGTGGTCGTTATGCAGAAGAACACCTAGGAACCAAAAACGATATGGGGCTAGCAGGGCCTTTACAAATAGGATTTCCAGGAAAGACTCCCCGGAACTTCTTCAGAGGAGGTAGCTCGAGGCCACCTTACGGTAACAGGTTTACCCCAAGAAATATAGGGACAAGAGCTCCCATGGCAGTAAACACTATAGCCGCGGGATCATCAAACACCAGCCCATGGGCATCTCGAGGGACCGCTAGTGGAAGAAGAAATTTGAGGGGAATTAACACGAGAGGACGAAGCTCGTTCTCTAGGAATTCACGCCCTGACTCAAGAGGATCAACGCAGCTTAATTGTTGGGGATGTGGGGGACCGCATTTTCAACGTGATTGCCCAAAAGCTTCGTTGAATATATTGCATAGGACTGGAAAGGAACCGATATCAAACAATCGAGGTAATCATAGAATTCATGCAGTAGTCGACCACGACCAAGCAACACATCAATCCACTGTAGTGGAATCTTCAGGTACTATCAATGGTATAAAAATCAAAATCTTATTTGATACCGGTGCCACAGATAGTTTCATTTCGTCATATGCATTAAAAAAATGTGGGCTGGCAGCGCGTAGACAAAATGATTTCCATCAAGTGGAAATGGCCTTAGGAGAACTCCAAATCGTGGGCTTGAGTGTGGATCAATGCAAAATCGATCTAGGGGTCTGTATGACTAAACTAAAAGTTTATGTCACAGCCTTAGGAACGTATGATCTTATCATAGGTATGGATTGGCTGGAAGCTCACCAAGCTTGGGTAGACTGTTATGGGAAAAGAATTCTAGGCATGAATGATGATGGAGAAGTAATTCAAATTCAAGGAATCAAGAGGAAAGTATCTTTGCGCTACATTTCAGCGATGAAAATGAAGTGTTGTTTAAGGAAAGGTTGTCAGGCTTATGTAATTCAAGAGGTAAGCGAAGGAAAAGGACCATCCTTAGGACAATATCCGGTGTTAGCCGAATTCCTGGATGTATTTCCAAAAGAGTTACCAGGATTACCTCCAGTACGAGAGCTAGATCTCACTATTGAATTAAAACCAGGTACCCAACCAATCTCTAAAACACATTATAGAATGACAGCTCCAGAACTTCACGAACTGCAAATTCAATTGAAGGAACTACTAGATATAGGGCATATTCGGCCCGGTACATCACCTTGGGGCGCTCCTGTAAATTTTGTGAAGAAGAAAGATGGATCTTTAAGATTATGCATAGATTATCGAGACTTGAATCGAGCTACAGTAAAGAATCAATACCCTATGCCTCGAATCGACGATCTTTTCGATCAAATGAAAGAAGCTGCTGCCTTTTCAAAAATTGATCTTCGATCAGGCTATCATCAGCGAAGGATTTCTGAAAATGATATTTCCAAGACTGCATTCTGGACATGTTTTGGACATTATGAATTTACTGTGGTACCATTTGGGTTAACAAATGCGCCAGCCGTATTCATGAATCTTATGAATAGTGTTTTCCGTAAATATCTTGATCAATTTGTGCAAGTCTTTTTAGACAATATTCTCATCTATTCCAAGAATAAGAAAGAGTATGAAGATCATTTGCGGATAGTATTGTCTTGCCTTAGGGAACGTCAATTGTATGGAAAACTATCCAAGTGTTCATTCTTTCAGGAAAGGATTCATTATTTAGGTCACATCATATCAGGTGAAGGGATTTCAATAAATCCTGAGAAGGTAAAAGCGATCATGGATTGGCCAATACCGAAAAATGCAAGTGAGATACGAAGCTTTATGGGTTTAGCCCATTATTACCAAAGATTTGTGGAGGGATTCTCCAAAATCGCAAAGCCAATTACAACCCTTCAGCGTAAAGGTGTTAAGTATGAATGGACCGAGGAATGTCATAAAGCCTTCTCTGAACTCAAAAGACTACTCACCAGTACACCAACCCTAAGAGTCCCTGACATGGACAAAGATTTTACGGTATGTACTGATGCATCCAAACAGGGACTGGGTGTAGCGTTGATGCAGGATAGAGGAGTAATAGCATATGCTTCCAGAAAATTAAAACCTCATGAAGAACTCTATGCTACTCATGATTTAGAATTAGCCGCTGTAGTGCTAGATTTAAAGATTTGGAGACACTATCTAGTGGGACGAAGTTTTACAATTAAAAGCGACCATCAAAGTCTACAATATTTGTTCACCCAAAGAGACTAAAATGTCAGGCAAAGGCGATGGAGTGAATTCCTAAGTGAATATGACTTCGGAATATCATACATTAAGGGAAAAGAAAATGTAGTAGCAGATACTTTAAGCAGGAGACCTCGGATATTTTCTCTCATACCCATTAGAGTAGACTTAAGACAACGAGTATTGGATCATCTTATAAAAGACAGCTGGTATTTAAAGGTGAGAGAAAGTCTTGAGGGTAAAAGGGCAAAAGAATCTAAATTTGAGGGATATGAACTAGAAAACGATGGAATCTTATGATTCCATGGAAGCATGTATATTTCTGATGATAAAGATCTTCGAGATACCATTCTTAGGGAAGCCCACAGAGCAGTATATTGTGCTCATCCTGGAGTAGGGAAAATGTATGCGGATACCAAGAAACTCTTCTTTTGGTCAGGTATGAAGCGCGATATCACTCAATTTGTTGCAAAATGTTTGGAATGTCAGCAAGTAAAGGTAGATCATTGTCACCCAGCGGGCCTGTTACAACCCCACGACATTCCTATGTCTAAATGGGAGACCATTTCTATGGATTTTATCACTGGACTACCTCTTACTTCTCAAAGACACAATGCCATTTTGGTAGTGGTGGATAAATTAACAAAAAGCGTCCATTTCATTCCCATAAGAGGGTTTTATTATCATGCAATAGTAAATATGAGTACAAAACTATGGATGCTCAACTCTAACAATCCATACAGAGAAATGACTGACAATAAGTCCAGTGAGAAAAATCTCACTCCCACTGGCGATCCAACATTGATCTTGGCTCAAGATGAGTTGCTCCCTGTTGCCCTTACACAGTCCCTCCTTCAGCCTACGCAGTACTGCATCCCACAACTCAGAACTTCGTCTCTCTTGCTATCTAATCAGTTGTTATCTAGAAGATGGGCTCTCCTAACCTACGGGCTCCCACTCTCAATCATGGCACTGAATAACTGCTCCTCCCCAGCAAAATACGGATTCCCCTCTTGTGTTGCCTCTCTATGGCACTCACTGCCTCTCTGCAATGCACTCACTAGAAAAGGAAAATCTTCCTCCGGCCTTACTATCCCTGCCCCTCTCTCACTACTTCGAGCTCACTAGCTCTCTCTCCAACAACTCAACACTGCTACTCTGGAGTTTGATCTGCCAGTAAAGTCGAACTGTTGGTGGCTCAAGTGTGTTCTCCAACCCCCATCGAATTTCTTCTTATAATCTCTCGTTGAGACATAAACGACCAAGATTAAAATATAATCAATGGCTAAGATTAACTAGAACTCGATCCATGTCTTGTTCTAGAATATTCTCACCATGACTTAATTAATACCCTTTAATTAATCATATTTCCTAAGTTTAGAATTAGGAAACATTAAAAAAATTATTATTTATTTTAATTAAGTCGTCTCTAGGTGGAATTTCCAGAAACGATTTCTAGGTTTTGGAGAATACATGTATTCTAGACTCTCCACCAAATTTCGTGGCTAGAACACATCCGATGGTACAAAAACTAACACTCCCTCTTAGCGAGGAATCTATTCTAGTGCTGCAACCCACTGAAGCTGATGTCTGGTTGTTACACAACATTTTGTCACTGTCCCTGTACTCCTCGTCAACGCTCCTGGAGGACCTCTACAGTGAACCCGACATGCTTTCCCATCATGAAGAAACCCCCAATATGTCCCTCTTCATGAGCAGAATGATTCCCCTTTGCATCATTTCCCAAGAATCTTCCTTTTATCCTAGTTTACAAGACCGACGCTACTGACCAGTTTCCTCCTCGCGTCGATTTGCAGAAATTAAAACTAGCCCTCGCGCCGTATGGAGCGACTGAGCCCTTTTCCAATCGCGCCAATCCTCTTTTGGAAGGTTTTTTAAATAAGGCACCGAAGCTTCCATGTCTAGAAGCTTCATAACGGAATTTTGGTAGATGGTGGGCCAGATGGAGCTGAGGAAGTCAGTTTGGGTTGCTTTTCCCTATTAGGATGGAACAAACTCAAGATATAAGACCTTCTCCCATGATGAGAGGAGCCATCTCCCATCCATCCAAGCTATAAAAACCTCTCTTTTTCCCAAGCAAAAGCTAGTTGGAGCTTTTGCGTGAGTTTGAATAATCAACAAGTCATCTATAGCTTGTAGCTTTCTAGTGTATTTTGAGGAACAATGGTGTGTTTTTGGTTTGGATTGAGACTAGAGGGAAAGAGGCCTTAAAACTTTCATTGTTGAAGCTATCAATGAAGTGCTAGCAGAAGTGTAGGAATATGGATACATCAGAGGAGACCAACAACGTCAAGGCATCGGTTGTAATCTCTTTTTGATTTATATGAATGCAACTATTGATTGATTTCCTACATGAAGTGTCATTTTACATCTTTATGGCTTAATGTTCCTTAACTATTAAGTAGGTTGAATACAATATTGTATGCTATCAGATTTGTTGTTGTTGTTGTTTGCTTGTTTCAAGTATTCGAAGGAAGGAAACAGAAGATAGTTGGAGTGAGGAAGCAGGATCATCACCAAGCAGAATAGCGTTCTAAGAGGTAGGCCCTCTTAATTGATTCTAGCTTCAAGAGATTTTCCATAGATTGTTTGTTTGTGGCTAGACCCGCTCTCTTGGGCTAGAGGAATTGTTTGTGTCTGCACTAAGAATTTACCTACACCACAAATTGGCGACTCCGTTGGGGAGCCAATCTTTCTATTTGATTGATTGTCATTTTATGGTTTTGTGTGAACTTTCTAGTATCACCATTTCCCTTTACTTTTATCTGCCTTTCCTGGTTTACTGCTCTGAGTCTGAAATTTACAGTGGCAGGTCTGGTTTTGGCTCTTGAAATTTTTTATTTTTTTCTTGAAATCCTCGATCAAAGCTCTTTTTGGCCAAACAATCGCGTCAAACAGGCCTATCAGCACTAGTTGTTAGTTAAGTGATCGCTCTAGTCGTGTTGATCAACGCTTGTTGTCAGTTAGGCAATTGCTTCGGTCGTCCGATCAGTGCGAGTTTCTCAAAAACAGTCTTGTCGACTCCTGTAGGTGAAGATCAGGGTTTCCCCTAGCTCATAACCAGTGTGTCTTGCCCTTCTGATTTCTGTCTCTTAGCTTGTTTTGACTGTGTTCTCCCTGGCTGGAAAGCTCTTTAGCTTGGTTTATATGCTTGTTTGGTTTGCATTTTCTTCACTTGGTTTCTTGAGTTCTTGCATGGTTTGTAACCTTAGGGCATCTAGGTTGTCATCCATTCACCTATTTGTGTGCTCAACAAGTTAAGTCAATAGTCAAGCTGCTCCTTGCATTTCGTTTGTTAGTCCTTCTGTTGCTTTGATTTCCATTTAACATGTTTGAAAAGTTTTGTTTGTTGATTGAGCATCTCTTTACGAGCATAGATCACATTGCGCATCTTGTTTTTGGTTGAGTCTTTGCATCATTAGTTTGGAAGGAATTCTCTTTTGTGCTTTGCATTCGCTCGAGGTTGATTGTATTAGAAATGTTTCATTGAAGTATTTGTGAAAGATTGGTTTTCTCATTTCACTGAAAAATACATAATTCTAGTTTGTTGAATCAATATGTTACATTAGTTAGCATCATTGAAGACTAGAGTTGCATCGTCATTTGCATTGGAAAAGAAATGAATTCTCTTTACTGTTAAAAGGACTAGTTGAAGTGTATTTGATAGGAAGATTCAATGCAATTTGGAGATTTATTAGCGAAAGATTTCATTCTTTGATTGTTGCATTGATTTGCGTTCCTTATCTCTCAATTAGTGTTAACTTTCATCGAAGACAAAGATCTCTTTTCTCATATCACTACATGTAGGAGTTTTTTTCAGTTGACAGCGGTAGGGCCTTGTAATTGAAACCTAATTCAAGATCAACCGTTAAAATCTATTGAATTAACTTCAGGAAGCATTGAAACTTAACGCTTATATTTAGAGGTCTAGGCTAGAGACGCACTCCGACGTCTTTAAACCTAGCAGCTGTCGTTCGCTTCGGCATTAGACAACGCTAGTACGGACTTGCGCTCCTCGTACCGTCAAACACCACTAGGTTTGCAACCCTTTATCTATAGGAATCCAAGTCTGCCGCCTTGTACACGTGATACACCGAACATAGCATTCGGGGAGATTGCCTGCTCATACTTTTCGGTTCGTCGGAAGGTATTCTGCAATTCACGGTTACCTGGTAATCCCTTTTGCCTAGATTATCTTGAGTAGTCGTTTTGGTCTTTTTGACTCTTTAAATTTAAAAGATCACTGAGCACTTGTCCTTTCGAGCTCCTTCAAACCGAAAAAGGCTAGAGTCACCTTTTGCCCTTTTCTTGACACTTAAAACATGAAAAGACAAAGTTTTGTTTCAGTGTTTTAAAATTAACTACCCACGAAATATTCCTGGTTAAAGTTATCTTCCTTAGTGATTCTTTAGGGTCGATTCCAATGGCAACATTCTCAGAGTCTACCAGTCAAAGATTCCCCTCGGATGGGAATCCTGGTCCTTTTCCTTCTTTTGGAAATGCTGGTGTTCCTTATATGGCAATGTTGTCCCTCCCTGGGCTAACCATTGGTTTATGTTAAAATTGGCAACTAGGGCCAAACTCCATGTGGGTCATCTTATTTATGGCAGCTGATATTTTTCTTGGACTCCTCTCATCGAGAGGTGTAGGATTGATCTAAAGATCATCTGATTCCGATAAGTATTCGTGGAGTTCTGAATTTATTTGTGTTATAAGACAATTCGTCAAGGTCGGACAGGAACTAAATAACACCCACATGTGCTCAACGTCTTAGTATAAAAGGAGATGACTTGAGAGTCATTACACACACACTTCTATTCACTTGTTCTAGGTTTTAGTGGAAGAGAAATCTAAGAGAGGAAGCCCTAAACGCAGTAGGGAAGGAGCCCTAACATGATCTATGCATGACCTAGCCGTCATCCTAGATGATCTACGCATGACCTAGAAGAGGCCCTAACTCTTAACGTAGTTATGGAGGAAAGGCCTAAGTGTTGTCCTAAAGGGGTCATGACACCTAGCCACAGTCAAGGAGGATCTATTTGCACTGCTGTCTATCTCTAGCCGCAGTGAAGAAGGGTTAGGTGCCCTAGGTAATGAGGGATTACAGCGATCCCATACGCAGACCTAAGGAGATTTTGGGACAACGTGATGTAGAGGAGATTAAGGAGGTCAAGCTGTGGACATTTTGAGGTCTGTTCTCTCTTGTAACAGGCCAAGAAAAAGGGACTTTGTTGTTGTGCCTAGGCCACAGCTAAGGCAACATTCCAACGAGGAAAAGAAGGCAGCGTGGAGCCTTCTAGGATCAGTTTTGAGGGTTGGTTGCTACAACAAGAAGGCCAAGTGTGTTCAGGGCTAAATGTGGGTCTGTTGGGCAACAAACAAGGTAAGGAACTCTATTTTGAAGAAGGTTGTAGGTGACAGCAAGGACTGTGGTAGGCCGCAGGCCTAACCACTTCAAAACAGGGACAACGTGGAAGTGTTTGAGGATGTACAGTGCCCATAACAACAACGTACTAAGTGTGGAGTCTCATGAAGGTTTGCCACAGTCTTTAAGGGCTTTTTGTGGACTGTTAGATGGGTTTGTAAGGGTTGTTGCAGCATGACCAGATGCCCTAACCAGTCACAGTATAAAAAACAATGAAAGCGATGACTAACAGTGGGACAGCTAGGCAATGGTGCTTGTTGGAGCATGGTACATGGGGCAGCAAGCAATTATGGTGCAACAATGAGATGCAGCATGATGGGCATGGTGAGGTACAGGATGAGGCAGCACTGGTGAGTGCAGCAAGATGATAAGGTACATCAAGATGTTGCAGTACCGAAAGGTGCAGCAGTATGATAATGAGGTCCAACATAGTGATGATGGGTGCAGCATGGTGCAGCACAGTGACGTGCAGCATGATGACGAGGTGCAACACTATGATGGGTGATGAAGTCACCTGGGGAGAATCAGTTGAATCAACATGTCTTCAACTAAGTTCAGCTACCTCATGTATCATCTTCTTATAGATGATCTATGCTCTTATTTAGATAAGTCAACGTGTTGACTTCTGTTGTAAATGTACTATCTCTCTCTCTCTCTCTGCTAAACTATTGAAGAACATATAAGAAGAATTGATCAAGGGTTTCCCCACATTGGGGTTTGTCCCTGGCTAGCGCCACATCTTATGTCCTCTTGTCTTGGCTTGTCTTTCGCGATCTATGTTTATGTTCTATCTGCAATTTACTTTAATGTTGATGTGATTGCTAATCTGGAAAAGATATTGAGCTAACTGTGAAAATTGAAATAAATTGCTCTAAGCATAGAACATACCTAAAATTAACATGGTATTAGCGCTAAGGTGAACACAAAGCCCAAGCAAGTGTGAAAGAGCAATCACCGAAGACAGTTGGGAAAGGACAAAAAGCTCAATGGATTCCTCATCCCTCTTCAAATTCACCAAGGGTGAAGTCAAAGCAAAGAACATTATCAGAATGGTGCAACGGAAGCTTCTGATGGCCTGCCTAAAGATCACTTCAATGAGAAGTCCGGATCTAGGGGTGGAAGGAAAGGCAGATGCCTTGGTTGTAATAAGTTCGGCCATTATGCGAAGGAGTGTCTGAATGGTAGGGACACATCACTTGATGATGATAACAATCATTCCAAGGACATCCTCAATAATCGGAGGAATGACAAGTAATGCAGGTCATCAAGGAAACGACCAAATCTTCAAAGAAAGCAAGGAACCCCAGGTATGAAGAATCAAATGTTGTTTCTGATAAGATAAAGAAGCATTATCTTATATTGGCCCTCTCCCCCAGACTCATTGGGAATCTGGCTTATTAATTGTAGTGCTTCAAGGCACTTCATTGGATAGAAGGGTGCTCTCTCTAATTTGGTAGAGATGGAAACAATCGTGGGATTATACTTGGAGTCAATACCACCTATCCCAGAAAGGGTGTAGGGAATGTTACCCCTCAAGTGAACGAGGGTAACTCGATTCATTTACGAGAATCTCTTTATGTGCTTGATCGCAAGAAGAACCTGGTGACCATTCCAGCAATGGAAGTCAAAGGTTTCATGGTGGCATTCATCGATGGAAAGATACATGTTTGAAAATAGAATTTTCAAAGATGCTTTTACTCATGGGTTCAGGGTTGGCAATTTGTATCGAGTTGCAGGATGGTTCATTGAGGACCATGTCAGTTGTCACACCTCATCTATAACACCGGAGATCTACTTATTATGGGGCCCTACCTGATGTGAGTCAGATGGTGACAAGGATGCCTGAATTCAAAAGGAGCATGAAGGTACATGTCTGAGATATACCGAAGGAAAATCTTACAAGGGGACCATTCCCCTCATGTAGCAGGTCCATAGGTTTGGAACAACCCGAGGGGTTTGAGATTCATGATCAGGAATCTCATGTATGCAGGTGGAAGAAAGCCCTCTATGGCTTGAAGAAAAACACCTCGCTCGTAGTATGAGAGGATTGATAGTTGTTTGATGAAGCTGAGATTCACTAGGAGTGAAGCCGATCCAAACCATTGCTTGAAGGTTGTGGATGATAGACCTCTCATACCGGCACCTTCTAAGGACAACCTCTTTCTGACAGGTGCAGATCCTCTCAGTTACAAAAGTAAGAGGGAGTTGGATTCCAGATTTAGAATGATTTACTGCAAACCCGTGACTACCTCGATGGATCTTGACTTTCAAAAGTGATGTGGTAGGGATGTCGGACCTATTTTGGGAAATGCCTCTGAGTTTCACAAACTCATACTAGCATTGATGTTCTTGGTGAACTCCCGTCCGGATATATGTTTTGCAGTTAGCATGTTGGGTTCATATTTGGTTGAGCCTCACTAGATTGATGCCAAGAATCACTTGAGATATCTTCAGGGCACAATCTCTCATGGATTGAGATACACTGCTGGAAATGTGAAGTTGCATGATTATTCAAATGTTGACTTGGCAGGCAGTGTGGAGGATCACAAAAAGCACTTCTGAGTGTTGGATCTCTTTGGGTTCTGCTTCAATATCCTGGATGAGCAGGAAGCAGAAGTCGGTTGCTATAAGCACCGCTGAGACCGAATACATAGCTATAAGTATGATGTTCTGTGAAGCTGTTTGGTTGTGGAAGCTCTTCAGTGAGCTATTTGTACACATGATGGATACCACCGTGATCTTTTGTGTCAACCAAGGGGGGAATTCGATTGTTGAAGAATCCCATATTCTATAATTTCTCCAACATATAGACATTAGATACTACCTTATCTAGGATATGGTACGTCGATGAGCGAGAAGGCTCCATCACATTGGGACTGATGTGCAAGTCGCAGACATTCTGTCAAAGCCCCAAGGAAAGGTCAAATGTGTGACTTTCTGAGAACGACTTGGAGTCATTGAAAGACCCTCTCATGAGGGTCCTGTATGATGCATACATTGAGCTCTGGGATTTCCAGGGGGCTTGGGGTACTTCTTGGAGCAACAAGCAACCATAGGGCGACTCATCCTCCCCTAATGGTGCGATGTGTACAGGGTGAATGGTTCAACCTTCCCTTGAAATACCCCGTGGCAACTTATGGACTGGATGAGTGGTTCTCCTGTCGAGGCATCCTACCCATGCAGTCTGGGACTCATTGGAAGTACCTCTCATCTGGCCAATGAGTAGGGAAATGGGGTTAGGGACCATACTATTACTATTGATGGTAGCATTGTTGTATCTATCACACTCCCTATGCTAGGATGACCTCTATTGATCTGGGATCAATGAAACTGATCTGGGATCAGTATGAGTGGTTTAAGACACTCTCTTTTGATATTGATCTGGGATCAATGAAACTAATCTGGGATATGAGTGGTTTGAGACACTCTCTTCTGATATTGATCTGTGATCAATGAAACTGACTTCGGGTCAGTAAGAGTGACATAACTCACTCTCTTTTGGAACTGATCTGGGATCAGTAAGAGTGGTATGACACTCTCTTCATATGGAACTAACTTCGGGTCAATAGAGAATGGTATGAGACATTCTCGATCAATTCTTCTTCTTCATGGTTCAACAAAGTAGTGCAAACTGTTGGCAGAGATAGTACAGTCTGGCCAATGGATCAGCGGATGGAGTTCTCCCTAGTTGAAAGTGAGTGTTAAAATTGGCAACTAGGGCCAAACTCCATGTGGTTCATCTTATTTATGGCAGCTGATATTTTTCATGGACTCCTCACATCAAGAGGGGTGGGATTGATCTAAAGATCATCCGATTCCGATAAGTATTCATGGAATTATGAATTTATTTGTGTTATAAGACAATTCGTCAAGGTCGGCCAACAACTAAATAACACCCACATGTGCTCAACGTCTTAGTATAAAAGGAGATGACTTGAGAGTCATTTCACACACACTTCACTCTTGATTTCTCTCCACTTGTTCTAGGTTTTAGTCAAAGAGAAATCTAAGAGAGGAAGCCCTAGACGCAGTAGGTAAGGAGCCCTAACATGATCTATTCATGACCTAGCCATCGTCCTAGATGATCTACGCATGACCTAGAAGAGATGCCCTAACTCCTAACGCCATTATGGAGTAAATGCCTAAGTGTTGTCCTAAAGGGGTCATGACAGCTAGCTGCACTCAAGGAGGACCTATCTACATTGTTGTCTATCCCTAGCCATAGTCAAGAAGGGTTAGGTGCCCTAGATAATGAGGGATGACAACAATCCCAAACACAACCCTAAGGAGATTCTAGGACAACGTGATGTAGAGGAGATTAAGGAGGTCAAGTTGTGGATGGTTTGAGGTCTATTCTCTCTTGTAACAGGCCGAGAGAAAGGGACCTTGTTGTTGTGACTAGGCCGCAGCTAAGGCAACATTCCAACGAGGAAAAAAAGGCAGCGTGGAGCCTTCTAGGATCAATTTTGAGGGTTGGTTGCTACAGCAAGAAGGCCGAGTGTGTTCAAGGCTAAACGCAGGTCTGTTGGGCAACAAACAAGGTAAGGAACTCTATTTTGAAGAAGTTTGTAGGTGATAGCAAGGACTGTGGTAGGCCGTAGGCCTAACCACTTCAAAACAGGGACAGCGTGGAAGTGTTTGAGGATGTACAGTGCCCAGAACAACGGCGTACTAAGTGTGGAGTCTCATGAAGGTGTGCCAGAGTCTTTGAGGGTTGTTTGTGGACTGTTAGATGGGTTTGTAAGGGTTGTTGCAGCATGAACAATAGTGAAAGCAATGACTAACAGTGGGACAGCTAGGCAATGGTGCTTGTTGGAGAATGGTACATGGGACAACAAGCAATCATGGTACAATAATGAGATGCAACATGATGGGCACGGTGAGGTACAGGATGAGGCAGCACTGGTGAGTGCAGCAAGATGATAAGGTACAGCAAGATGTTGCAATACCCAAAGGTGCAGCATAAGGTGCAACAGTATGATAATGAGGTCTAGCATAGTGATGATGGGTACAACATGGTGAAGCACAGTGAGGTGTAGCATGATGACAAGGTGCAGCGCTATGATGGATGATGAAGTCACCTGGGAGAACCAGTTGAAGCAGCATGTCTTCAACTAAGTTCAACTACCTCATGTATCATCTTCTTAGATATGATCTATGCTCTTATTTAGATAAGTCAAAGTGTTGAACTCTATTGTAAATGTACTATCTATCTCTCTCTGCTGAATTATTGAAGAACATATAAGAAGAATTGATCAAGGGTTTCCCCACATTGGGATTTGTCCCTGGCTAGCACCACATCTTGTGTCCTCTTGTCTTGGCTTGTCTTTTGCGATCTATATTTATGTTCTATCTGCAATTTACTTTAATGCTAATGTGATTACTAATTTGGAAAAGATATTGAGCTAACTGTGAAAATTGAAATAAATTGCTCTAAGCATAGAACATACCTAAAATTAACAGTTTACCTATCTAGTTATTTTCAACCTCAGTGGTCCCGAGTGTCCCGACCCCTGCCCAGCCATCTCCGTCATTTGAACCACATCATGTTGATTCTAAGGTTGACCTCTCACCTTCTTCACCCTCCTCTTCTACTTCCCCTGGTGAAAGCTTGAAATCAAGTAACTAGGAGGCTAAGAAGAAGAAGAAGGTAGATAAGCGAGAGGCCAACCATGTAGTTGTTACTCCAAATGCACCTCCTGTCGACAAACCTTTCGATCCTCCACGGAAGGTCAGATTCCCTTGCAAGTGGTGTAAGGGTGACCATATCCTTGGAGACTGTCCTGGCATTCCCAGAGTCTTAGAGGTATGGTCTCAAAATCTAGATCAACCATCCCCATCAACCTCTAGAGATCATGTCGATGTTGCCCCGTCGGTTAGCGATGGTAAGAAGAAAGGGAAGATTAGATTCCCCTGTAGGTTATGTGAAGGAGAGCATCTTCTTCACCTTTGTCCTCTTATGGATAAAGCTTCCAAAGTTTTGGAAAACCCTGCAACTCCTCAACCCCAACTTCCTGTTGGTTATTAGAGGCTTTCTTCTAACCCTCTCCTAGTTGGTAAAGAGATTGACTTGGATTCATCTCTTGCCCATCTTGCTCTTCCTGAGCATCACTCTCTTGTGTCTATTCCCGACCGACCATTGATCGAAAAGAGGGTCGACTTGGCTCCGCCTTCAGTTGTTCACTCTGTTCCCGAAGAAAGTAGTGATCATACAGCTCATGTTCTTCTCATCTCCTCAAATTCTCATGAATCGAAGAGTGACCCTCTCGTTCCAGTTTTTCAGGAGAGTCCTCCTTCTGCAAGGCATGGGGGTGATCATATGATACCCCCACGAAGTAGTTATGTCGTTTCTTTTGATTGGAGTAAATTGATTGCTTTCCGCCTCCCATCTTATGTGTCTTTCCAGATCACAGTACAAGCCTATAATATGGTAGTACTTGACACTATATTAGATGAAGGCGCATCTGTTAGCATCATGTCTTCAGCTACTTGGCAAGCTTTGGGTTCCCCACAGCTTGTGCCTGTCCCTCAGAATCCTGTTGTCTTTCAACAGAGGAACCAGTCAACCCTTAAGGGTCCTTCCGAAGTTCCCTATTACTTTGGGAGGAAAGACCGTTTATATAGACGTGATGGTAGTCCAAGGTCCGTTAGATTTTAATCTTCTCCTTGGATGCGACTATCTTTATGTCATGGGAGCTCTTGTTTCTTCACTTTTTAGTGTGGTTTGTTTTCCGCACAAAGGAAGAATTGTGACTATTGATCAACTATCGTTCATTGGTCAACAGGCGCCTCCTTTGCAACCATTGTCCCCTATCGACTCTTGTTTGCACGCAGTACCTTCCCTGCCACAGGTCAATTATGTGGCTACCTGTTCTGTCTTCGCACATGTTGATGATCACAAGGATGGTATTGTACATTATGTACTGGGGGCATTTGAACCCGATCTATCTTTGGTACCAAATGACATGTATTCCTGCAGGAGCGTGGTTCTTCCATCCAGTGAAGACCTCTTGGGAGCCATGTTCTCATATGGTTCATGAACACATGTGTGAGCATAGTTCCTGGTCTTGTGTCAAGCTCTTTAAAAAATGAAACAAGGGTCATGAGGATAGTTCCCGGTCTTGAGTTAACCTTGTGAAAAAATGAAACAAAGGGTCGTGTGGATAGTTCCTAGTCTTGTGTCAACCTCGTTAAAAAATTAAACAAAGGGTGTGAGCATAGTTCTTTGTCTTGTGTCAAGCTCGTTAAAAAATGAAACAAGGATCTCAAGGATAGTTCTTTTACTGTGTCAACCTCATTAAAAAATGAAGCAATTCCCTTTTCCAAATCGAGTCTTTGATTAAGATCTCGTAAAATCCCAGTTGAATCTTTCCAAGATCTCGAAAGTGAAACTTCATTCCATCCACCTAGTTCACTGAAATGAAGCTTCGGGGGCATGTACCTCGATTGAGTCATTACGCTGGGGGCATGCAAACTTATAGCAAGCTTAGATTTTGGTTTCAAGCTTGTGTAAACATAAAACCGAATCCAAGCGGAGTTCTCCATGGTTCAAGCTTGTGTGAAAATAAACCCATACCCACTTTACATCTCGTGATTTCCATTTTTATCAGCTAATTTCTGCTAGATGAGCCTTGGTTGTTTCATTCCATTGCCACCATCTCTTTGGCCAATCATATGCTTTCACTTGGTTGTTTTTCCTTTCCAAAGGGACCACAGCGATGAGTGGTTTTATTAGCCAGCCCCTTGACCATTACATGTTTTGAGTAGCTCCACCATTGTCGAAACCAGTTGCTACCCTTTATACCACTCATTCCTCCAGGACGAGTCACCTTTAAGCTCTTTTCTGACTCGTAAAAGATGAAAAGATTGCCGAGTATTTTTCTCTTTTTGACTCGTAAAAGAGAATAAAATGGGGGTCTGCTTTTAAGCTCTTTTACAATTCTTTAAACACGAAAAGATTGTCGAACTCTTGTCATTTTGAACTCGTTAAAGACAATGAAACATCATTCACCCAGTATACGTTTACCCCTTTTTCGCGTTGGGATGAACTATTTACCAAAAAGGTACTCCTTGACTGAAATGGTCAAGCGGTTCTCTCAATTATCGTTTTCAACATTTTCGAGCTCGAGAGACACATGTACGAAAAGGGACCATGTGGAGTTTTCTTTTCCGTGTCTTTTTCAAACTCTCTAAACATGAAAAAGATACCAAGTTACACCTTTGTTGGACTCGTTAAACCATTAAACGACATTGGATTTGTCTCCATGACGATCGTGAGTTTCTCCTTCCTAGGGCTCACTAAACTTACTAGGTTGGATTCGTCCAAAGGATGAACTTACAGTGCAAGCACATGCTATCCTCTTCAAGCTTGCAATAAAAAATAATTGGGGTACCTGCCAAAAATGGTGGGGGAAAATTGGAAATTCTATCAATAGTGTCAGCAACTCACTTTTGAACATGACACTTTCTACTTCGTGTCGAGTTGGGATATCCTCCTATTCATCATTGACCTTCTTGGGTCGGACTGTTCATTTTTGCCTTCCATTTGATCTTTGCCACATCATCATGACCACTGATCCTATGGATCCAAAAGCTACCAAAACTCCAGAGTCGTGTCGTCGATCTGTTCAAGAGTTAGTCCTTCTGCAGTTACACTTACTCCTGATTTTCTGTGTCATCTGAAATCATTTGCATCCCTTTGTCTCATGTCGATGATGTGGGATACATCACGGCCCTCCTTCGACATGGTCGCTTCCTGTCCACTTCAGCTCATTATCCAGGAAGTTGACCGAGGGACTCCCATTTTAGTACCTTAGAGCTTGCATGCCCTAATGGCAAGTTTTTCGCACTCGACGACAAGCTCACATCATTGGCTTTCAATCCGATGATTTCTCAGGTATTCGACATTAGTTCCTTTACTCACATTTCATGAACTGTGCTGTCGGTACCTTGAGAGCTATTGTCATTATTGGTGGTTTCTCTCGCGCTTGTTAACGGTTCACATCATTGAACGGTAATCAAGCGACTTCCTAGCATGTTCGACTTCAACACATTCATTCACATGTTAGGATTTGTACTTTGGTTGGGTCGTTTGGAGCAATGTTGCAGGAAACATCCCCCCACCCTCCCGGATCTAATGCTCGAAGCGCATACGGTACGGATGCGTCCAGGAAGCATCCTCGGAAGCGCGGTTTTGAAATTCCGAAACGCGTTTCGGACTTATATGGACGCTTCCTGGAAATTCTGGAAGCATCCTTCCGAAACGCGTTTCGGAATCTCCGAAGCGCGTTTCGTACGACGCTTCGGAGGGCGAATCGTACAGTTCCCATACGGTTCTGTACACGCTTCCAGAAAGTGTGCCGCGCTGTTTAGAAAATCGTTTTTTTTTTTAATTTTAGGTGAGTTTGCATATTGGGGGTGGGTCCACCTTGGGTTAGGGTGAGGAATGAAGGCAAAAAAATATATAAATATAGCAGATGCTCCCTCATGGTAATGTTAATTTCTTAAAGTAAAAGTGACATTCTCCTTTATTTTTCATTTTCATCATTTTAGTTAAATTTTTAATATTACCATGAAATGACTCAGGATGTTTAAGAGTGGTTCCAGCCTCATTGGACTTCATATGGAGAAAATAGAATTTCATATCCTATTCAAAATTCAGCAGACTTAACAATTTTCAGGAATTCAGGATCAATGGGATTGTGGCATTTCATTAGATTATGTCAAGTATGAAGGTATGCGATTAGCATTTAATCAAGAGTACCAAGCCCTATATGTACCCTAGCGTTGGTGGTGTTAATTGTTGAGCTCCTTTGTCACGCCCTTAGCAAAAAATTACCTTTCAATCAAGTCAAAATCATCGATCAGGCATGTTAAGCTTTTTCTACCATATTTTAAGTCTTGAATTAGGTAGTTTGATCAAAATTGGGCAATGTTGACTAATATCCCTAGACATCGAGGTAGAGGCAAAGGCTTGACAAGAGGAGAAGAATCTAGATTTCTAGATGGTTGATGCATCTAAATGGTTTGATGCTTGAATAATTAATCATTAATGTAATGGATGCTTATCTTCTGATTTGCAAAAATATGCATTTTTCTGTCTTCTAAACTATTTGTATTTGGGATGTTTTTTTAGTTAAAGCAAAAAAATATAAATAAATAAAAAAATATATATATAGCAGACGCTTCGCTTCCTAGATATTTGGAAAATGACGCTTCCGCGTCCCCGCTTCCAAAAAACGTCCCCGTTTCGTCCCCACTTCGTGCAACATTGGTTTGGAGCGCAAAACCCTGGGCTAAGATTACACAAGTCTAGGTTGCAAGGCGATGTGACATGATCATGTTAATATACATGTCTCTTTCAGATGCATGGTTGCGACCATACCATGAGTTATTATATGTGATCCCTATCATTATTGGATGGCTACAACCATACCTTGGTTTCGTTATGATCCTTTCTATTGGATGGTTGCGCCCATGCTTTGGATCCATTTACATGATCATTCTCTAGATGGATGCATCCATACTGTGATTCATGTATCATTATTCAAAGTTTTCAGTGATGTATATGTATCTATGCTTGCTTGCAGGTTTTCCAATGACAGACTCCGGTTCCCCGCTTCCACTTATAAAGCATTTCACCCCACTCTAGCTCGGCCTTCACGCTTTAAGGGGCATCTGTTACACAACATTTTGTCACTGTCCCTGTACTCCCCATCCATGATCCTGGAGGACCTCTACAGTGAACCCGACATGCTTTCCCATCATGAAAAAACTCCCAATATGTCCCTCTTCATGAGCAAAATGATTCCCCTTTGCATCATTTCCCAAGAATCTTCCTTCTATCCCAGTTTACAAGACCGAAGCTATTGACCAGTTTCCTCCTCGCGCCGATTTCTAGAGATTAAAACTAGCCCTCGCGCTGTACGGAGCGACTGAGCCCTTTTCCAATCGCATTGATCCTCTTTTGGAAGGTTTTTTAAAT
Source organism: Pinus taeda (assembly GCA_000404065.3). Classification (NCBI taxonomy): domain Eukaryota; kingdom Viridiplantae; phylum Streptophyta; class Pinopsida; order Pinales; family Pinaceae; genus Pinus; species Pinus taeda. The sequence continues at coordinate 161,678 of APFE030586094.1, forward strand.
AAGGAGCCGAAGCTTCCATGTCTAGAAGCTTCGTAATGGAAGTCTGGTAGATGGTTGGGCCGGATGGAGCCGAGGAAGTCAATTTGGGCTGCTTTCCCCTATTAGGATGGAACAAACTCAAGAGATAAGACCTTCTCCCATGATGAGAGGAACCATCTCCCATCCATCCAAGCTATAAAAACCACTATTTTTCCCAAGCAAAAGCTAGTTGGAGTTTTTGAGTGAGTTTGAATAATCAGCAAGTCATCTATAGCTTGTGGCTTTCTAGTGTATGTTTGAGGGAGAATAGAGTGTTTTTGGTTTGGTTTTAGACTAGAGGGAAAGAGGCCTTAAAACTTTCATTGTTGAGGCTATCCATGAAGTGCTAACAGAAGTGTGGGAACCCGAATACATCGGAGGAGAACAACAACATCAAGGCACCAGTTGTAATCTCTTTCTGATTTATATAAATGCAACTATTGATCGATTTCCTACATGAAGAGTCATTTTACATCTTTATGGCTTAATGTTCTTTGACCTATTAAGTAGGCTGAATACAATATTGTATGCTATCACGTTGTTGTTGTTGTTTGCTTGTTTCATGTATTCGAAGGAAGGAAACGAAAGATAGCTGGAGTGAGGAAGCAAGATCATCACCAACCAGAATAGCGTTATAAGAGGTAGGCCCTCTTAATTGGTTCTAGCTTAAGGATATTTTCCATAGATTGTTTGTTTGTGGCTAGACCCGCTCTCTCGGGCTAGAGGAATTGTTTGTGTCCGCACTGAGAATTTACTTGCACCACACTGGTCCCCACCAAATACTGCGCAACTCTAATATACGCTGCATCTGTGTTGCTGCTGATCCTGCTAAACTGCTGCCAACACTGCATCTGCACTGCAACTCCCTCTCCATCCGTTGTTGCTGCAACTACGACATCTGCAACTGAAAAGAATCCAAAATACTGAATCAATTGTGATCAGTATGATGCATCTATCACCCGAGTCCTGACTACTACTAGACTTTGCGCTGTCACTAAAGCCTCTCTGTTGTTGCTGACTCTGCTCTATGCCAACTGCACTGCTACCAACTCTGCACTACGATGTCTAATATCTGACCGCAACTAGCTACTACATTTGTCACTATGGCATCTAACTGCACCATTTGCCACTGATCCATCCTGAACCCAACCACCCAAATTCGACCTCCTCTATGGCCTATGCCCTCCAAACAGCTCCAGAAATACGACCTGTAAGAAATGGCCACAAATCATTTCTCCAAGCCCTGGAAAGGGAGAAAACTGTGAAAATTCTATCACTACAACAACTGATTTACTTTTCCTACTTATTTCACCATAAGTTATTCATGAAATTACTTCAATAAACATTAAAATAAATATTGTTGCAGATATCACACCGTAATATAGAAACAAACATATGCACAAGAATCAACACATTGACACAGTTATTTTGGACTAATGTCCCCGGAAAAACCCAATGTGGGAAAACCGGTGCAGCAAGGGAGGATTTTATTATTCAGCAATTTCCTAGTACAACAGGGTGCCAATCTGGCTTACCCACAAATAGACAAATTTTCCAGTACTCCTTCTGAACACAGCATAAGCCCTACTGAACTATGTGTGACCTAGAACCCTTTGTGTCAGCCTGTTGAGACTTTGCGTAGCCTCTCTAGCCTTCTGCGTCAATCCTGCAGCCTCTGCATGGATGACTCAAGCCCTGCTGGCTCTGCGCAATCTCTACTGCCTCTGCATGGCTTCCTTTGGCCCTGCGTCTGCCTTTTCTACTTCTGTGTTGATCTCCCGTCTCTCTATTCCGTACTTGCTATCTCCTGACTGCTCTCCAAACCACTAGTTCAATTTCTCAACTAACCCCGCTCCAGAAATTGAATTGACTGGTCTCTCTCAGTGTGTTCTCCAAGTGACCCTCAAGCCTCCTCTTATACTTTTCTCGTTGACAAATCAACAGCCGAGATTAAGTCCCTAATCAACGACTAAGATTAGATCTGGCTTGATCCATGACTTTTGGACCATTCTAACATAGTTTTATATTAATACACATTAATATTTTATTTTCCCCAAGTTTAGACTTAGGGACTCCATTAAAAATATTAATTGTTTTAATATCTCCCAAACTGTTTAGAATTTGCCCAAACCCTTTCTGGGTATTGGAGATATTATGCGTTTTAGCCTCTCCACCAATTTTCGTGGCTAGAGCACATCCAATGCTACCCCAAATCAACACTCCCTCTTAGCGAGGACTGTGCTCTAGTAATACTCCTCACTGAGTATCACCCTGATAATTCGACATCGGTCCCTGTGCTGATGCTAAGCCTCACTGCCCAACATCCTCTGCACTGCTGCATCCTATACTGCTACCCATGACTATGCTACTGCCACTGCTGCATCTATACGACAACTCCCTCTACATCCGTGTTGTTGTTGGTCCTTTCTCCCAAAACTTCATCCACACTGCAACTCCCTATGCATTTGTGTTGTTGCTGGTCCTTTCTCGCAACACTTCATCTGCACTGAAACTCCCTCTTCATTTGTGCTGCTAACACACTCATTTCTACTTCTGAAAGGGTTTCTTTACCATCCCCATCTTTTCGCTGAAGTAGTCAAATTTTGACTTTCCAAGGGCCTTTGTGAGGATATCTGCCACCTGTTCTCCTGTAGGAGTGTAGCTCAACTGTACAGCTCCTCGTTGGACACAATCTCTGACAAAATGACACCGGATATCAATATGCTTCGACCTATCATGAAACACTAGATTCTCAGAGAATTTGATGCAACTCTGATTATCACACATGATCCTGGTCCCTCCATATTTCTTTAGAATAGGTTCACCAACAGTTTTCTAAGCCATATGGCCTCACACGAAGTTGTGCTTTCTGCCATATATTCTGTCTCAGATGAGCTCAGAGCCACAAACTTTTGTTTCCTACTGCACCAGGAGGTCATTCCTGATCCAATGTTGAAACAGTACCCAGAGGTACTTTTCTAATCCACTGAACTTCCTGCCCAATCTGCATCAGTAAATCCACTCAACCTGATATCCTTCCCCTTGGTGTATAAGAGCCCATAATCAACTGTTCCCTGTAAATACCTGAGAACGTGTTTGGCAGCTGCCTAGTGTGCCCTCTTTGGTTCCACCATGAACTGACCGAGGGTGTTGACAGTATAGCAAATATCTGGCCTGGTATTGACCAGATACATTAGGGACCCTATGAGCTGCCGGTATAGGGTGGGATCGACATCCTATCCTTCTAATGCATCAACCTTCTTCCAGTTGGTGATCATTGGCGTAGCCATAGGTCTACAGTCTCCCATCCTGAACCTTTTCAGGATTTCTGTAGCATATCTCCCTTGCCCAAGGAAGATTCCTCCTTTCTGCTGCCAAACTTCCAAACCTAGGAAGTAGTGCATTCGTCCCAGATCCTTCATATTGAACTCTGTGGCTAGATTCTTCTTACAGTCCTCAATGAGTCTTGATGATCCTGTCAGAAATATATCATCCACATATAATACTAAGATAAGCGGCTCGTTCTCTACGACCATTTAGTAGAGATTTGGATCTGCGTCACTCTTGACAAACCCCATCTTCTGCAAGTAGCCATCTATTCGATCATACCATGCTCTTGGTGCCTGCTTCAGCGCATACAAGGCTTTCTTCAGTCTGCATACATGAAACTTCTTCTCATGAGTTTCAAAGCCCTCTGGTTGTTCAATGTATACCTCTTCTTCTATTACCGCGTTCAGAAATGTCGTCTTGACATCCATCTGATGAATCTCCCATCCCATCTGGGCTGCAAGAGATATCACGGTCCTAATAGATGTATACCTAGCTACCGGGGTGAAGGTTTCCTCATAGTCAATCCCTTCCTTTTGAGCATACACCTTAGCCACAAACTTGGCCTTCTATTTCTCAACAATGTCGTCTGCATCATATTTGATCTTGTAGATCCATCTTGAACCTACCAAAGATCTGTCTTGAGACCTTGACACCACCTCCCAGACACCGTTCACCATTATGGAGTTATACTCCTATACCATCGCATTTAGCCAGACCTGATGTTGAGCTGCCTCCTTGAAACTGGCAAGCTCTCCATCCTGAGCTACTAACATCTGATATCTGTCTCGCTGTTTTTGCTCCCTCTTACTATTCGTTGGATCACCAATGAAGTTCTCTGCATCATGCAGAATATGACAAAGTTTCCTGCTAGTTCTTCCTCTACGAGCAAGTGCTTTTGTTCGCTCCTCCTCCTCATCTTGAGAATCTTCCTGACCGGAGGAAGAATTTTTCACTTCCGTTGGTTGAAGAGGCATGACCAATGGATCCTCTTTCGACTGCTCTTGGAAAGGCATTTCGCGAGATCTTCTTAAAGCTCTGTCCTCCATGAACTTTACATCTCGTCGTAATACTACCTTCCTGCTCCCTAGAAGATAGATTTTGTATGCCTTAGCGTTCTCACTATATCCCACCAGATATCCCTTTCCTGCAGTCTAATCCAGCATCTTCCTCATTTCTTCGGGTATGCGGCAATATCCTAAACTCCCAAATATCCTAAAATGACTGACTTCAAACGCCTTCCCAGTGAAGACTTTCTCTGGAGTAATCTTGCCCAATCCCCGATGAGGAGTCCTGTTCTGAACGTAGACAGTTCTGTTGCATGATTCCGCCCACAGGAATTTTGGCATATGCTACTTCTACAACAGTCCTGTTTTTCCTTTCTGCCACCCCATTATGCTCCGAATTTTAGGGAGTTGTCCACTCTCTTCTGATGCCCTCCTTAGCGCAATAATCAGTGAAGTCCTTAACGACATACTCTCCACCATTATCTGAGCACAAGACTTTTATTTTCTTCCCAGTCAGATTCTCCACCAGAGCCTTGAACTCCTTGAATCGACAGAAAACCTCATCCTTGGTTTTCAGAAAATAAATCCAAGTTTCCCTCGAGTGGTCATCAATGAAGGTAAGGAAATACTCAGCGCCGCTGAGAGCTTTGACGGACATAGGTCCGCAGATATCTGAGTGTATCAAACCTAGTACACTCTTGGCTCTGTGTTTACTCCTAGGAAATGCCGCCTTGGCATACTTTCCTAGAACGCATCCCTTGCATACATCATCTTGTTCTGTACTTAGATCTGGAACTCCTGTTATAGTGCTCCTGAGAATTCTCAGAGCTCCATGGTGCAAATGACCCATCGTTCTACGTCATAGTTCGTTCAAGTCCTTCTCCCCATCACTGCTTATTAGTGCCATTGGTGATTCTAGTTGTAATCTATACAACCGATTACTTTTGATTCCGATCTGCACTTTCTTTTTATAGCTCGGGTGTTTGACGTATACCTTTTCCTTGATGAAGTAGATGTCATAGCCCTTGCCTTGTAGTTGTGACACAGAAAGAGTTCATCCCCAATCCTGGTACATGCAGCACATTTGTGGCACGGAACCACTCTCCCGATTCTGTCTGAAAAACTATGGTAACCTTTCCTACTGGAGTACACTTTGCCTTGTTCCCCATGGTGATCTGAAAGTTCATCTTCTCTTCTCGATATTCTGAGAAACACTCCCTGATTCCCGTCATATGCCACAAGGCTCCACTGTCTATATACCATACTTTTGATGATGAAGCACTAGTCATGCACACCACTTCTTCTTCCAGCCTGGAAGCCAACATAGAGAAATCAAAATCTCTCTCTTGTGCAATCCTCTGAAAATCTGCGTGAGTCCCTTGAGGTGGATGCCTCTGCATCGTGGTCTCGACCCATAACTGATTTTCCCTTTCTGTCTCGGATAACCTGCTCTGATACATGTGAAAATTCTATCGCTGTAGCAAATGATTTACTTTTCCTACTTATTTCACCATAAGTTATTCATGAAATTACTTCAATAAACATTAAAATAAATATTGTTGTAGATATCACACCGTAATACAGAAACAAACATATGCACAAGAATCAACACATTGACAGTTATTTTGGACTAATGTCCCCGGAAAAACCCAATGTGACAAAACCGGTGCAGCAAGGGAGGATTTTATTATTCAGCAATTTTCTAGTACAACAAGGTGCCAAACTGGCTTACCTACAAATAGACAAATTTTCCAGCACTTCTTTTGAACCCATCGTCAGCCCTACTGACCTCTGCGTGACCTGGAACCCTCTGCGTCAGCTTATTAAGACTTTGTGTAGTCCCTCTGGCCTTTTGCATCACTCCTGCAGCCTCTGCGTGGATGATGCAAGCCCTGTTGGCTCTGCGCAGTCTTTGCTACCTCTGCGTGGCTTCCTCTGGCCCTGCGTCTGCCTTTTCTACCTTTGTGCTAATCTCTTGTCTCTACTTGCTACCTCCTGACTGCTCTCCAGACCACTGGATCAATTTCTCAGCTAACCCTGCTCCAGAAATTGAACTGACTGGTCTCCCTCAATGTGTTCTCCAAGTGACCTTCAAGCCTCCTCTTATACTTTTCTTGTTGAAAAATCAACGGCCGAGATTAAGTCCCTAATCAACGGCTAAGATTAGATCTGACTTGATCCATGACTTTTGGACCATTCTAACACAGTGTTATATGAATACACATTAATATTTTATTTTACTCGATTAAAGATTTTAATTATTTTAATATCTCCCAAACCGTTTAGAATCCGCCAAAAACCCTTTCCGGGTATTGGAGATCTCATATGCTTTAACCTCTCCGCCAATTTTCGTGGCTAGAGCACATCCGATGCTACCCCAAATCAACAAAAAATTTACCCTGAATAACTCCCCCAACCTCCATGGCAAAGCTCAGCCTCAAGGATTGATACTCTACCCACCAAATGAGCTCCCAAACATTGCCTCTGCACTAGCCTAGGTATTGCGAAAATCACATTACCAAGCCTAAAGCTCAATTAGCTCCCAAACTCCCCCAAAATCTAACAATCCTCCTTAACCTCTCCTCCGAAAAATCTCAGAGCAAAATTCCATTGCTCAACTCCACAAACAACTCGGCCTCCTCTCTCACTGCGTCCTCCAGAAATACGTACCACCTGGAAGGAAATTCTACTACTGGAAATCACAATATGAATCTCCTCCTGAAGAAATGAAGGAAACCTTCCTAGGGTTGCACTCGAAGTCTCCCGAAGAAAGGGTGAGCTCTTCACTTGAAGAACTCGTTCTGAACAGCCCATGACTCGGTTAAGCAGCACGAGCAACCAAGAGAAATCGATATACACTCATGAATGAATAAGAAGACGAGAGTTGCCCTCCTTATATACTTTTCGTGGGGGAACTTTTCCCTCCATTTCGTCCTCCATCGTGGGCCCCACTTAACCAACACCATGCAAAAGCTATCCCCCCTCCATGCATATCGAACTAGGGAGTGTGTAATTCCCTAGTGAGGGTGGCCCCCATGTGTAACTTAACTACAAAACAAAACATCTTCTCCTAATAGAATCTCCTAATAGCATCGAATAGGGCCCACTAACTCCAAAATTGGCCCCATAATACAAAATTAAATCTTGTCCCAAAATGATTTAGGAAGGGACATGACAGTCCTCCCCTCCCAAATGTTGCTTGTCCCCAAACAACTTCAATGTTGGATGCGCTAGAATGTGCTCTCCCTCCCAAGTGGCATCCTCATTCGGTAGATTTTTCTATCACACTAAATAATCTTTGATTATCCTTCTTCTAAGCTTCCTCTCTCTGGTTTCCAATATGGCTTCTGGCTCTAAGATCAAATGCCCCTCATCATCAAGCGGAGGCAATTCCATTACTGTTGTAACTTGCTGCCCCAACACCCTCTTGAGGCATGACACATGAAAGATGTTACAAATCCTGCTCCCTAGTGGTGGCTCCAACTCGTAAGCCACCTCTCCAACTCTCCTGCTCACTCTGTACGGCCCAAAGAATCTCGGTTGCAGCTTTTCCGCCCCCTTCTGCTTGAGTGTGGACTGTCGGTACGGCTGCAATCGAAGGTAGCGCAAGTCACCCTCCTCAAAATATCTCTCTACTCGATGTCGATCAACATACATCTTCTACTAATTCTGGGTTGCCTATAAGTTATCCTTAAGAGCCTTGAGGATATCTTGGCTCTTTAGGATCCAATCCTAGGCCTTTGGCGCCCTGGTGTCTCCAAAAACAAAAGATAAAGCGTCATAACCATATAAAGCACGAAAAGAAGTCATACCAATGGACATATGATGGGTGGTGTTGTAACAATATTCTCCGAAGTACAACCATTGAATCCAAGCCCTCTGCTGCCCTATCACATAATTCCTGAGATAGCCCTCTAACCACTGGTTCACCCTCTTTGTCTAACCATCAGTCTGCGGATGGTAGCTGGTGCTCGGGGTGAGCTCAGTGTCGACTAATCTGAAGAGCTCCTTCCAAAATCCTCCCATGAATCGGCTATCCCTGTCACTGACTATGGTCTTAGCGAGTCTGTACAGACGAAAGACCTCCCTAAAGAACAACTCTGCCACCTGTGAGGCTGAATATCGTGTTGGTATGGCAAAGAAGTGTGCAAACTTGGTTATCCGGTTGACCACTACAAAAATACAATCCTTCCCTTTCACTGAGGGAAGTCTAGTAATGAAGTCCATAGAGATCCTCTCCCATTTCCCCTCAAGGATGGGAAGAGGCTGCAACAATCCTGTTGGATGGGTCAACTCTCCCTTATTCCTCTGGCAAGATTCACACTCTTGTACATGCCTCAACATATCTCCCTTGAGGCCCTTCCAAGTGAAGCGCTCTCTCACTACCATATATGTCCTCCTAAACCCCTGGTGCCCGGACAAAGGAGAACCATGAGCTACTCGAAGGATGTGCTCCCTCAACTGTGATCCTAAAACCAAAAATATGTGCCCTTATAATAAATGACCTCATCCATCACCCTATAGAGCTCATCTGCATAGCTACCCTTCAAGATCTAGCACACCCGACGATCCTTGGAGTGCTCTACCAATAATTGAGCCTTCCAGTCATGACTCATCACAAATGCTCATGACTGAAAGCCCAGCTTGTCTCCTGGATAGTGCATCCACCACTACGTTGTGCTCTCCCCGCACATACTCAATATCAAAATCATAGGCTTGAACTTTGCTGACCCATCTCTATTGTCTGTCATTGAGGCCCTGCTGCCCCATGAAATGGCGAAAACTATTGTGATCCGTCTTCACCTAAAATCGATTCCCCACCAAATACTGTCTAAATTTGGCCAATGCATGCATTATGGCCAACATCTCCTTGTCATAAATGGAATACGACAGCTCATGAGGTAGAAGCTTCCTACTCTCAAAAGCAATGGGGTGCCCATCTTGGGACAAGACTGCCCCGATCCCTAAACCTGATGCATCGCAATCCATTGTGAAAGGCTCCAAAAAATATGGGAGTGCTAAAATCGGGCAAAAACTCATCACCTCCTTGAGGTGATCAAATGCTACTTGAGCTCCCTTTGTCCACACAAACGCCCCTTTCTTAGTCAGATCAGTAAGGGGTGTTGCACCCTTCACGAACTTTCGATAATAGGTACAGATGCTCAAAAATCCTCTCAATGCTATCACATCTCGAGGCTCTTGCCAATCTCGGATGGCCTAAATCTTCTCCTCATGCACCTTGACCCCATCTGCACCGATGATGTGTCCTAAGTAAAGCATCTATATCAATCCAAACTCACACTTAGATATTTGCATAGAACTATTGCTCCTCCAATATACGCAAGACTGTCTCCAAGTGTTGCAGGTGCTCCTCCCATGTCCTGTTGTATATCAAGATATCATCAAAGAATACCAATACAAACCTCCTCAGCTGGCCTCATAACACATGGTTCATGCATGATTGAAAAGTAACCGGTGCATTGGTCAACCCAAAAGGCATGACTAGGAACTCAAAATGCCCATAATGACACCTGAAGGTTGTCTTCAGAATGTCTTGCTCTCTCACCCGAATCTGATGATACCCTGACCGTAGATCTATCTTAGAGAAGTACTTGGCCCCTCTAAGCTCGTCCATCAACTCATCAATGCGCAAAATGGAATACCTGTTCTTCAGCGTCTTCTTGTTGAGGGCCCTGTAGTCAATACACATGCGAAGAGTCTCATCTTTCTTCTTCAACAGCACAACCGAAGAAGAAAATTAACTAGAACTCGGTCTGATATGACCCAATGCCAACAACTCTTGGATGGCTCTCTTGATCTCATCCTTATTGGCCTTGGGATGCCTATGGGGTGTGGTGATGACCGCCTACACACCAAGCTCCAACTCTATAGTGTGCTCAAATCCTCAATCAGGTGGTTGCCCTGGTGGTATATCTCCAAAAGCTATCAGATATCTATCCAGTACTGCCCATATGTCCAGATGTGGTGAGGCGGTCTTTCCCCCAGCCTCTGAAATCCTCAACTCTACTGCCCATGCTATGTCTCCATGCCTCAAATCGACCTCCATCTGGTGAGTCGAAACTGTCTAAGGGGGGTATGAATGCATGCCCCTAAGAACCACCAGCTTGCCATCTGGCCTAGTAAACTCCATCACCAACTGTTTCCAATTGATGGTAACTCGGCCAAGGGAATACAACCATTGGACACCCAGCACCACATTAGTGTCTGGTCCATCCACCACGAAAAAGTGGTTTGTCATCGAATAGTTCCCCATAGTCACCGTTAGAACGGGAACATATCGAGTGCAATGCATAGTCTTCTCCCCTAGTATTAGCACTAAAAACACCTCAATCTCTGTAGTGGTGATGCCCCTCCTCTGGACCATCTGAGCATCAATAAAATTGTGGGTGGCCCCAATATCTACCAAGACTGGGACACGCTGCCCTTGCACCATACCTCTGATCCTCAAAGTCAAGAATTTGGGAATCCCGCACAAAGAAACTAGGACTCCCCCTGCTGGGGCGAAGGATGCTCCTCCCTGAGGTGGTGGTGGTGGTCCTTTCCCTATTGGTGTGAAGGATGCTCCTCCCTGAGGTGGTGGTGGTGGTCCTTCCCTGCTGGTGCGAAGGATGTTCCTCCTTGAGGTGGTGGTGGTGGTCCTTTCCCTGCTAGCTCCTCGCTGTCTCTGCCACCAAACTCCAACTCCTCATCATCCTCTTGATCATTGTCTAAGAAGACTTCGATGTAATGGGCCTTGCCTGCTGTGCACCGATGATCAGGTGCCCAAAGCTCACAACATGTAAAGCATAGCTTCTTCCTCCTAAGGTCTCTCCTAGTCTCGTCATCCAATTGACCACGCCCTTGGGCTGCTCTCTGCATTGTGGGTGCTCGAGTGTCAATTCCCTTCTGAGGGTAGGGAGTGCGTGCAGGAAATGGAACTCGAGCCTTTGGGATGGCCCCCTGCAAATCCTGAGTGCAAGCTATTGCCTCCAGAAGAGTAGATGGTTTGCGAGACTACACCAGTCCTCACAATGGCTTTGTCAATCCCTCCACAAATGTGTATACTCTCCTCGCATCTGACAAATCAGGCACCATGACTCAGACCCTCAAAAACTCCGAGATATAATGCTCCAGATGCCCTGTCTGTCGAAGTTGGGTTAACTCTCTGAAGTGAGCCTCTGGATCCTTCCAATGAAAGTGCTCCATTGTTTTGTGTGAAATCCTCATAGGAGGTCATGCTGGCATGCCTTAGAGTGGACAAACCATGAAACCACCAATCGTGTGCCTCCCCCTCCAGGTGCAATGTGGCCATCTTGATGGCTTCTACCTCTGTCATTCGATTCAGCTAGAAGTATGTATCCAGCTTCTCCACCGAAGCACGTGTTGTGCACTTGGAAGTGCCATCATATGTAGGGAAATACATTTTCCCAATAGAATGATGTAGCTCATAGTTCTGTGTACCATAGCTTTTCCCCTTCTTGTTTTGCTTGAGCTTACAAAAGTCTCTGAAGGTTAGAGCCTTTTTGAAGTCTGCCCCCATGGACTACCACTCCCAAAAATACTCCCCCATCAACTATGGATCCTCACCTCCACGAGTCTCTCCCTGTGCCAAAGGTATAAAAGAGGGTAAAGTAGCTCAAGTTCGCTCACTCAAGGATGGTCGTTGCGTAATGGGAGAAAGATGATCGAATTGTTGAGAGGCCCCGGAAGTCTCTCCAACTACGAACTCTCAGTGAGTACTTCACTCTTGGTTCCGCATTTTGATCTCGTCTAGCATCTCTTTCTGCCCCTTTGCCAAGTCACTCAAAGCCTTCAAGAGGCTATCGAAGGCCATTTCTTCCCTGCTCTTGGGCTAACCCATATCTTCTGCTACTACAGTCTTCCCACTATCCTCCATGTCTAGAGTAATCTCCAACATCCTTTCCCTACTCTGCTACCTCTGCCTTCTATAGGTAATATTTTGTCAGTCTTCTTCACTCATAGAAAAGTTTCCCCACGTCTAAGCCAAAATCTAAGCTTTGATACCACTGTAATGTTCCAAACTTAAACAAACAGTGATATACAAAAGCCAATTCGATTTATGCATAGAAAAATTAAACGATGAGCAAATACTCAATACACAACAGAAATGAGAACCAGTTGAGCCATTTTATTTATAAATGGAGCAATGTACAATACTGTGGAAAAAGCACCTGGGCTTGCCTCAAGGGCAAGCTAGACAGAACCCGGATGTCAACAGTAATCCCAAATGCTAGAAAGCAATTGCTCCTCTAAAGCTTTATGTTGTCTCCCAGTAATGGCAACTGCTCGCTGAAAAGGAGCTGCAAGAAACCCCACTTCCAGTGCTCGGAAAATGATGAAACTTCAGCCACATGCTCCTTGGCCAAAACCCACAAAAACCCAAAAAGGGCTTGGCCTGAACCCAACCACCCAAATTTGACCTCCTCTATGGCCTACGCCCTCCAAACAGCTCCAGAAATACGACTTGCAAGAAATGGCCACAAAGCCTTCCTCCAAGCTCTAGAAAGGGAGAAAACGTCACCCGAATAACTCCTCCAACCTCCACGGCAAAGCTCAACCTCAAGGGCTGATACTCTACCCACCAGATGAGCTCCCAAACACTGCCTCTGCACTAGCCTAGGTAGTGTGCAAGTCACACTGCCAAGCCTAAAGCTCAATCAGCTCCCAAACTCTACCAAATACTGACAATCCTCCTTAGCCTCTCCTCTGGAAAATATCACAACAAAACTCCACTCCTCAGCTCCACAAACAACTCGGCCTCCTCTCTCATTGCGTCCTCTAGAAATACATACCACTTGGAAGGAAATGCTACTGCTAGAGATCACAATGTCAATGTCCTCCTTAAGAAATGAAGGAAACCTTCCTAGGGTGGAACTCGAAGTCCCCCGAAGAAAGGGTGAGCTCTTCGCCTGAAGAACTCGTGCTAAACAGCTAGCGACTCGGCTAAGCAGCTCAAGCAACCAAGAGAAATCGATATACACTCATGAATGAATAAGAAGAGAGAGTTGCCCTCCTTATATACTTTTCGTGGGGGAACTTTTCCCTCCATTTCGTCCTCCATCGTGGGCCCCACTTAACCACCACCATGCAAAAGTTATCCCCCTTCCATGCATTTCGAACTAGGGAGTGCGTAATTCCCTAGTAAGGGTGGCCCCCATGTGTAACTTAACTACAAAACAAAACATCTTCTCCTAGTCTAATCTCCTAATAGCATCAAATGGGGTCCACTAACTCCAAAATTGGCCCCATAATACAAAATTAAATCTTGTCCCAAAATGATTTAGGAAGGGACATAACAGTTCTCCAACCCCCATCGAATTTCTTCTTATAATCTCTCGTTGAGACATCAACGACCAATATTAAAACATAATCAATGGCTAAGATTAACTAGAACTCAATCCATGTCTTCTCCTAGAAGATTCTCACCATGACTTAATTAATACCCTTTAATTAATCATATTTCCTAAGTTTAGACTTAAGAAACATTAAAAAAATGATTAATTATTTTAATTAAGTTGTCTCTAGGTGGAATTTCCATAAACGATTTCTAGGTTTTGGATAATACATGTATTCTAGCCTCTCCACCAAATTTTGTGGCTAGAACACATATGATGCTACAAAAACTAACAGTCTACCTAGATCACTGGATGCATTTGCAGCAGGTGTAAGCAACAGGAAGGAAACTCCCTCATTTGAAGAATTGTGGGCCTCTTGTGCTAAAGAAGAATCAAGGCTTATATCGAGAGATAGAAAGGAAGAAGCTTCTCAAGCACTTACATCTCACTTCAAGAACAAAGGAAAGAAGAAGTTTGGATCTCAACACAAGAAGTCAAAAAGAAGATCACATCCTCCCCAAAGGAAGAAGGATATGTCAAATATTCAATGTTATGGCTGTCAAAAATTTTGGACATTTTAAAAGGGATTGTCCTGAGATGGCTAACAACAAAAAGAGAATGGGAAAACAACATGCTTCCACAATTGATGTTGAAAATGAGCATCCAAAGAAGGCTAAAAATGACAAAGATTTCTTTTACTTTTCTGCTCTAATAGGTTCTATTGCAGATGATGACGATATGTGGCTGGTAGATAGTGGTGCATCAAGACATATGACCGAAGATCGTGAGAATCTTACTAGTATGATGAAAAAGAGGTTGTACCAAAGAGTAGAGTTTGGAGACAACCACAACTATGCAATCAAAGGAGTTGGAAAGGCATCCATTGAGCTAGAATCTAGAAACTATGTAAATCTCAGCATTGTTCTATATGTACCAACTTAGAAAAAGAATCAAGTCTCCATTTCATGTTTAGAACATAAAGGAGATAGAGTAGCTTTTGTGGATGGAAAAGTATTTGTATGGTCCAAGGGCTCTAGTATAGATGATGCTATGGTTATTGGTATTCATGATGGAAGACTGTATAGGCTCGTGAGTCAACCAACTCAAGCCCTAGTACATGATGAAATCAATCCTAGTGAGCTATGGCATAGAAGATATGGTCACCTTCATCATAGAGCATTACCTAAATTGAATTAAATAGTTTTAGGCATCCCTGAATTGCAGATAGATCATGAAGGTGTTTGTAAAGGTTGTGCAATTGGAAAGAACATCGAGAAACCTTTTCGAAGTAGTGACAATAGATCTAAAGAAGTCTTAGATTTGATTCACTCTGATGTATGTGGTTCAATGTTTGTGAGAACACTTGGAGGTTCATTAAACTATGTGACATTTATTGATGACTTCTCTCATAAGGTTTGGATCTATCTCATGAAGACCAAGGATGAAGTCTTGATAAGGTTTCAAAAATTCAAATCTAAAGTGGAAAACTTGACAGGTAAGAAGATTAAGATTTTGAAATATGACAATGGAGGAGAGTACACCCTAAAAGAACTTGTTACTTCCTGGAAGAATGTTGGACTAAGAGAGAGTTGATTGTTCCCTACAATCCACAATGAACAGTGTGGCAGAACAAAAGAGTAGGGTCGTTGAAGAATTTATCAAGGCTATGATGCATGATCAAGATTTTCCAATGTTCTTATCGGGAGAAGCATCATTGGCAATTGTATATATTCAAAATAGAAGTCCTCATCGAATTCTGGAAGATATGACTCCTGAAGAAGCATCCTCTAGACGAAAGTCAGAGGTTGGCATATGAGAATCTTTAGTTTCCCTATCTACATTCATGTTCCTAAGGATAAAAGGAACAACCTTGAACCTTCACGAAAGAAAGGCATATTTGTTGGTTATAGTGAATCATCAAAGGCCTATAGAGTCTACATTCCAAAGCATCAATAGATTGAAGTCAATCAGGATGTTAATTTCGATGAGAAAGTTGCATATTGGAAGTCTAAGGAAGTCTCCATGGATTCCTATGATGAAGTAAAGTAGGAGGCTTCGAAGGAAGAGCATTCGAGTTCTACAAAATATCTTGAAGAGCCGAAAGGGCTTTGTGAACTAGTGGAACTGGTTGTTGTCACAGAGATCAGTAAGAGACCACCATGGCCTAGATCTACGTTGGAAGAAGAAGAAAGACATGCAACTCCTTTGCGAACTAGTGGAACTGGTTGTTGTCACAGAGATCAAAAAGAGACCACCATGGCTTAGATCTACATGGGAAGAAGCAGAAGGACATGCAACTCTTGATGGCACATCTAGAGAAATTAAGAAACCTAAAAGGTTTTCTAGCTATGAAACTCTCATGACTAACCTTATTGATGCAGAGCCTTCCACTTATGAAGAAGCAGCTAGCCAGCAAGTATGGAAGGAAGCTATGAATAAAGAATACCAATCTATCATGAAAAATGTTGTCTGGGAAATTGTGCCAAGGCCAGATATATAATATCAAGCATGTTGTAGATGGAAGCATTGTCAAATTCAAGGCATGATTTGTGGATGGAGGGTTCTCCCAAAAAAAGGGAGAAGATTATGATGAGACCTTTTCTCTTGTTTCCAAGTACACCTCCATTAGAGTGGTCATTTCTCTCGTTGCTTTGCTGGGATGGAATTTACATCAAATGGATGTGAAGACCACTTTCCTCAATGGTGTGATTGAGGAAGAGATATACATAGAGCAACCTCAAGGTTTTGAGGTGCATGGGAAGGAATCTCATGTTTGCAGGTTAAAGAAGGCCTTGTATGGACTCAAGCAAGCTCCAAGAGCTTGGTATGCATTGACAGCTATTTGACAAGACTGGGATTTACCAAGAGCGATGCTGATCCAAACCTTTATTTTAAGGTTGTCAAGAATGCACCTGTGATCCTATTGCTATATGTTGATTAGTTGTTTCTAATAGGTGTTGAGCCTCTTATTATTCAATGCAAAAAGAAGTTGGCTTCTAAATTTGATATGAAGGATCTTGGTTTGATGCATTATTACTTGGGATTGGGAGTATGGAAAATACCTCACGAAGTATTCCTTGGTCAAGAAAAGTATGTTGTTGAGATCCTTCAGAAATTTGGCATGATGGACTATAAATCCATGGCTACTCCCATAGTGACTAACTTGAAGAAGTTAAGAGGCTCTAAATCCAGCTTGGTAGATCCATCTATGTACCGGCGATTGATTGGCTTGTTGATGTATTTGGTTAACAGCAGGTTGGACATTTCTTTGTTGTGAATACCATGAGTCAGTTCCAGGTTGAACCGAGATATGAGCATTGGATTGCAGCAAAGCAAATTCTGGGATATCTACATGGTACTGGGAACTATGGCTTGAAATATGTTGCAAACAAAGATGTATAGCTTCAAGGATATACATATGTTGATTGGGTAAAAAGTGTTGATGATAGGAAGAGGACTTCAGGGGTATGCTTCAGCATGGGCTCTACCATGAATCATGATATCTAATGTAGTCGTTGGGAAGATTGAGGACCAAGGAAGGAGGTTGAGCCCTCCTTGAGCAAGATCAAGCCAATCCCAAGCAAACTCAAGGAGACTTATGCATGAAGGAGAGCCCCCAAGGGCTATATCAATTATTTTCAAATCAACTTCAAGCCAAATTTCAAGTATTTTCACCAAATCAACTAGCTATTAACCTGGAAGGGAGGCCGAGCCCTCAATTGTTGTGCAAGGAAGGTCAAGGAGGTAAGATGTTGCAAACAATGGGCCTCCTCCAAGACAAATGTGAATGAATTTCAAGGAAAAGTCACTGTGCAAGCCAAAATTCATCCAAATTTCAAGTAATGGGAGACTCGCCTATCCAAGCCTTCCACCTAAGCCTAGAGGTCAGCCCTGGCCCAACCGTTGGAGGGGAGAAGCAAGGTCAAATCAAGTCGTTGTAGCACCAATGAAAAACTAATTTTGCAAGTGAGCCAACCATGCAATCACAACTGGAAAGTTTGGTCACTTGAGTCAAAAATATCCTCTCGGCCACATCAATGTAGCATTTGCCTCCATTTGGAGTTTTCTCAATGTAAATTTTAATTTAAAAAATTAAAAAATTAAAAATAGCCTCCAAGCATTTTCTAGATGGCAAGTTACTTATTTTGTGGGATACCAAGGAGGAAATTTTGAAGAGCCTAATTTATAAATATAGGTCTTCTCCTCCTTGGGAAATTATTGTGAACTTGTTGAGCTATCTAATAAAATGTGCATTTTTTCATGAGACAAAAAGTTTTACACATATTCTCTTCTCTTGCTTGGTTGATCTAAATTAATCAAAGGCAATTTGTAGAGCATCTCAAAGTTTCTACAAGGCTAAGGAAATCGATTCAAGAAGGCTTGAAAGAGGAAGGTATTGTTGTTCTCTTTTGGGATATCTTTAGCACTCCCCTTAAGGATAAGTAGCCTTATCTTGTATAATTGTTGATTTCTTGGTTGGAGGATTCGTTACATAGGAAGCCCTCCCAATAGAATTTTGGTTCCATTTCTTGTCTTGTCTTGATTATTTGGTCATATCCTTGGCGTTCCACCTAGTATCAAGACCTCAAGCATTGTACCAAATCTAAAACTGGACATAATTCTTTGTCCTTGACTCTTGTGGAAAAAGGGTCATATCCCTATTCCAACAATTTAACATCAATCTCTTTTCAAATCTCTTTAAAATTTATTGTAATTTTTTTAAAGTTATATTTAGCATTAAATATAAAAAAAAAACCTTCAAAAAAATTATATATTCCAAAAATTTCATACAAAAAATACAAAAACATATTCCAATAGTGAATTTCTTCACTATCCATGGTTTAATTTGCATCAATTGACTATTTTCATTGGATAAACCACCATAAATTGCATTGGAAGCACTAAAAGCCCTAAGGTTGTGTGGCCCCCTTTGTTTTTCTTTATATCATTGTTCGAACATCATTTCCAAGTGTCTCAAGGCCTATTACAGGTTCTAGAAATTATTACAGCAATTGGAGGCAATTAGAGGCAACCCTTGCCTTGGGATACGTGAAACTCAAGCACAATTTTCTTATATCCTTTATAATTGATCTAAAGGGGTTTTCATTTGACTATTCATTGCTTTTAGATCATATATTGGCTGTCCAAAAAAATTTGTAGGTCTGATCACTCTTTTGGGCTAAGTCAATTTTCAGCCCTCACAATTGAGAGCCATTGTCTAATTAATTAACTTGCAAATTGAATATATTTTCAACTACTCACCCAAATTTGAGGTTATTGTATTTATTAGAAAGGATTTTCATAGTACTAACACTTCCAACCAAGTTCCTTGAGTTTCAGGTGCACCAAGAGCTAGTTTTGAGCCCGTGAAGAAACCTTTTGCTTACTCCCTTGGTGCAATCTTCAAAAGTACAAAAATTCCAGGTTTGAAGCAATGTAACAGGAATCGCCGAGTGCTTGCAAGTACTCACAAGTTAAAATCAGCTTGGCCTTCAAACGAGCAGAGTCAAAACTCTGCGAGTCAAATCGCGTTGACCGAGTTTGACTCGTAGTCAATGCGAGTTTGACTCGCAAGTCTGCGATTGGGCTGATTTTCGCGCTTTTTTGGGGGTTTTTTGGCGTTTTTTCCCATGTCTCGATTATTAGGTTTGTTGCTGCCGATTTAGGATTGTCACTTTCGCTGCCGCAATATCAGGTTTTCACTTCGCTACCACCAGTTTCGAATTTCAATGTTCACTTCGCTGCCATAGAGAAGTCACATTCCACGACACCGCAGTTCACTTTCTAGACATACAGGCAGTGCGAAAAGCCGCATTCCACAACGCCGCAGTTCACTTTGCTGACAGACGGGTTTTCCAGTTTCCATTGTGACGTTCTCAACTTCTCCCTCCCCCACCGCAGTTTGGTTTTTTTCCACTACACGCATGGGTATGTGACTCGTACCTCCATGATGGATAGGACTCAGGAGCATTGATAAGTTGCCAGCTTATGCATTAACAAATTTAAAGACAAATTTACTATTATCAAAGCTATTGTGTAATAAAATATAAAACTCAGCAGCCCAACTATATAAGAAACACCACATAATCTTGACATGTACAGTGAGAGGAAGTAAACAAGTTGCCATTTTATCCTTCACAACTTGCTTCATAGAGTTCTGAACATTTTAAGACTACTAGAAACATTGATTTGAATGAATCGGATACATGGTAACAACAAGGAACCTAGATAATAAGGGAAGCAGTACATGTAGTTATAAAGCTTAGTTTGCAGCTAGACTGGATTTTTTTCCCTTAAAATTTTGTCACATCACTGACCAGTAAGGCTAGTATTATTCACGCAATTGGTTTTTAATATAGATAGAGCACCCTCTTATAACTATGCAGAAATGGATTTCATTTAATTTTTTAGATTTCTAGCATATTTTAAAATTTTGGATCAATTTTAAATTTAATTTTTTTAGTGTCTTTCACAGGAGCCACAAATTACATAGAAGCCACGACTCCAAATCTGAACAGAAGCCACAAATTAAACACAAGTCCAAAACAACAACAATGCCGACGGAGAAGGACTTTGCTTGGGCTTATTGTGACAAGATTCCCGGAGACCCCAAGCTCCTTTGTCAATTTTGCAAAGTGAAATGTAGTGGAGGCATTTATAGATTCAAGTTCCACCTTGTACAAATACCTGGCCATGATATAGGTCTTTGCAACAAGGTTGACAATAATGTCAAACACAAAGCAACTTTGGCCATTGATATGTTGCGTCAACATAATGCCAAGAAAGCAAAGCAAAATAGTGAAATAGGAACTCTTGGAGTTTATGGTTTTTCTTCCACTACCCCCTTGTCACCTCCCTCTGTTGAATCCTTAATGTCGTTCCCAAGTTTCCCACACATGTCTCCAAGTCCAAGTCAAACTCAAGGCCAAATGAGTCCTTCCTTCAACACTGGAGGTGGAAACATAAACACCTGTTTTGCTCCCCACACAAAACTCGGTTCCCAACCTACCTTGGATACCATTGGCTGGAAAAAAAAATCCATAGTCAAGCAAGGAAGGCCATTGCTAACTTTTGGTACTATTTTGACATACCTTTCCATTGTGCCAAAAGTCCTTATTGGCAAGCTATGATAGATGCAGTTGTTGTTGCAGGTCCAAGGTTCAAAGCCCCTACATCAGAGAACCTTAGGACAAATTTGTTGTTAGAGAGTGTCAAAGATGTCACGCTTGTGCTAGCTGAGTTTCATTCATCATGGGTAGAAACAGGGTGCACCATCATGAGTGATGGATGGACAGATCAAAGGAATAGAATGTTAATAAATTTCCTTTTATCTTATCCCGCAGGCACAATGTTCCTCAAATCAATGGATGCTTCAAACAAGGTTAAGACTACCCAACTTATCTGTGAAATGATGGAGGAAGTTGTTCAAGAAGTGGGAGAAGAATATGTTGTACAAATTGTCACCGATAATGCAACTAATTATATGGTTGCTGGTAGACTTTTTGAGATTAGGCACCCCACTATTTTTTGGACCTCCTGTGCTACCCATTGCATAGATTTAATGCTTGAGGATGTTGGTAAGCTTCATTGGATACATGAGGCTGTGGAGAAGGCAAAATCCATAACCAAATACCTATACAACCACACTATTTTCTAAACACGATGAGAAAATACACTGAAGGTAAAGAAATTGTTCGACCTGCAGTGATTAAATTTGCAACAAATTTCATATCTTTGCAATCTATGGTTGACCAAAAGATAAATCTGAAGAGGATGTTCTTGGGACCTGAGTGGATGGCATCTAAATATTCCAAGACCCTTGAAGGCATTGAAATTGTTGCACTTGTGTTTAATGATGGTTTCTGGAAAGATGCCAAAGAGATTATTGCTGTGACGAAGTCCCTTGTTAGAGTTCTCAGGTACTTCAAGTCTTTTAACTTTTTCATTTTTTAATTTCATTTCAAGCTTCTTTTTATTTACAATGTTTCATATTTCTTTAAATTTGAATGCTTGAACTTTCAGGATGGTTGATGGTGACAAACCCGCTATGGGTTACATTTATGAGGCGATGGATCTTGCAAAGGAGGCCATCAAAAGAAGATATGGGGATGATGAGGCAAAGTATATGCCTCTTTGGGACATTATAGATGCACGTTGGGATAAGCAATTGCATTCCCCCTTACATGCTGCTGGGTACTTCTTAAACCCACAATATTTTTATGATAAGAGCAAATTTAATGAGGATGGGGAGGTTGG
The DNA here is from genome assembly GCA_000404065.3 of Pinus taeda. NCBI lineage: Eukaryota > Viridiplantae > Streptophyta > Pinopsida > Pinales > Pinaceae > Pinus > Pinus taeda. The sequence goes on from APFE030586094.1 coordinate 183,642, forward strand.
CAGAGGACTTATGACATGCATGGAAAGGTGCTTCCCTGATCCAGAATTTCAAAGTCGTGCCTTTTCCCAACTACAAGATTATAGGGCGCCATCTAAATTGTTTGCCTATACCAGTGCTATAAGAGAAAGGTCTAAGATGTTGCCAAGTACCCATCTTGAATGCTTCATCAATTCATTAAATTTTTTTAAACTTTATTTTGTATCTAAGTTGCACGAAATGGGGAAACAGGTAGAAGTCTTCGAAACGGGCACGGGTACGAAACGTGACCCCCCCAAATTTTGGAAACGGGGAGTCACAATATCTATCTATATATATATATTAGGACATTTAAGAAATATGTGCAATCATAAAGCATATATGATACACTCTAATTTATTACATTATGATTAAATGTCAATTGTCAATGGATAAACTATAAGTCTCTAAATTTACATCACATCTACTCATGAATGATCACATAATGAAAATAGCAGTATCCAAAATCAGCCACGAGGAATTTCTAATTTCTTGTCTCGTGCTTGATTGGGAGTCTCCTCTTACATAGTCGAACGACCGTAGTGCTCTTGATTAAATACAAGTTCCATACCCTAGTATCCTGCGTGCTCTTGATTATTGGGAGTCTCCCCTACATAGAGGGCTTGGTTCTCTTGATTAATACAAGTTCCATACCCTAGTATATGACAAGATCCAATGGAAACATTGCAATCACCCCAATCATGAAATCCTGAAATCCTGAAAAACAGATAAGTCTGCTGGATTTTGAGTGAGATCTAAAATTCTACTTTCTCCATATGAAATCCAATGAGGGTGAAACCACTCTCAAACATCCTAAATCATTTCATGGTAATGTTAAAAATTTAAGTAAAAGTGACATTCTCCTTTATTTTTCATAAAAATAAAGGAGAATGTCACTTTTACTTTAAGAATTTAACATTACCATGAATTGCATATCAAAACTAGGGCCATAGGCTTGAACATTAGGCTGCCCCACTCAAAAAATTCCTCTTTTTTATAACTTGAGAGGCATATAGAAGCATTCAAAAGATATTTTAGTCACCCAATAAAAAATTAGAAGCAAAAAAACAAAATAAAAAAATACAAGAAAAAGTCAAGTTAGAAGAGGAAACTCCACCGTATGGCCTGGAAACGCGTTTCTGGCCGTACTGGCCACGTTTCCTCCTCGAGAAACAGGCCAGTACGGCCAGAAAAGAGTTTCCAGGCCGTACGATACAAGTTTCGTCGTTTCCGTTTCGTTTCCGGCCAGAAACAGACCCTTCTCCAACGTTTCCTGCAACTTAGTTTTGTATGTTAAATGTTTTATTAATTTTTCTTGTCTTTTTAATTTTTTACTATTTAGTATTTAGTACTTCTACTCACAAACCCTTGCCACTTGCTAAGTCTTTGGTGACAAAACTTTGGTAGTGATATGCCAAATTTGAAGAGATTTGCCATTCGAATCTTAAACCAAGCATGCAGTGCTTCAAGTTGTGAGCGCAACTGGAGCATGTTTGAGAAAATACATTTCAAGAAGCGCAACCAATTGACACAAAAAACACTTAAATGGCCTTGTATTTGTCCATTACAATCTACGACTTCACAACAAGCAAATACTAGGTGAGAGCTTGAATCTAGGTTTCATAATCTAATTTGTACTTTAAGTTCAAACTTCAAAGTCAAACTTTAATTCACATTTCAATGTCTCATGATAATGACAGGTTTGGATCATTCCCTAATCGACCTTGAAGAGATAGATTTGCAAACTACAAATGTAACAGACTGGGTCAAATTAGAGGAGGCTCCTCTTTTAAGCCTTCATGACTTGGAGAACTTTGAGAGTCAAGCAAGCGAAAGAGTGGGAGGAATCGCTTCTAGTTCTCACTCTTAAGAGTCTTGGACTCTTAGTTACTGATTTTTTTCTTATTAGTATGCAGTCTTTTGTAAACTTTTAGAAGCATATGCTTATGGTTCTATGTAGTCACTGGTTAGGAATCAAGACTCAGTACTTTGGATCATGTTTGGACTCATAACATATATGAGATACTTATTCATTCATGATATTTTGGACATCTATTGATATTATGCATTGTTTGGACATGGCTTTACCAAATATTAATTTAAAACGTTTTTTTTTAATTCAATATATGTGTGTATTTTTATTTAATGAATTCACCAATTTTTTGCCGATCTGATTAAAACTCTTCGCTCTTTTGCCTCACCCATTTATTGCCGATTCCGAGTCTGGTAACATTGGTTTGAAGAGCAAGCTTATCTCCTCTTACAGCCACATAAAACAGATATAACACTTCCAAATCATTTCCTTTTTGGTAAAAATTCTCAATATTCCATGTGGTACTTTCCATGCTTATTTCATTGATCCATTGAGTATCTTCTTTGTTGGTCTGCAATATAGTTCTGCTGTTACTTTATTTATCAGATCAGATTGTGTCATTAAATTAACTCTTACCTCTTCCAGGTACCTGTACTCAGGCACTGGTCTACTTACACTTTTATTTGAGTGTGTGTTTGTAGGGATACCATCCTTGGTGTTCCGTAGGAGTTAGCCTAAAGTGAGAGGAATATGCTGAGGTGACAGCAGGTGTTCCTAATAGTGTTTACTGTTTAACATGCTTGGTTAAACTTTTCCAACCCTGCTAATTTGAGCGGTAACAGTCAACAAATAAACTCCACAATGGAAGCAACTCTATGAAAGTATGCACTAATAATATGCCTTTACTCCATCAAATGCTCAGTCAAATTGATCTTTTAAACCTCCCACCAATGCGATGAACATGCCAAATACCAATAATAAAAAACAATATGCATCTGTGTAGGAAAATAATGCCTCTGAGATCAAAAATACTCTATACACGGCCTGCATGTGCAGGGTCCCCAAACTGAGAAGTATCCTCAAACAAGATCCGTGTCTTTCTAGTTTCTAAACATAGATGCCTTGCGCTGATGATATGTCATGGAGGTTAAACATTGTTTTTGAAGAGAACCGCATCCCTTGTTTTAAAAGGGAATGGAATTGAAATATATCAATGCCATGTTAATAGTTTCCAATATCATCTACTGAATATTCTGGTATTCAAGAATCAAAATATCAAAAAGTGTCTTCCATATTACCTGTCAATTCTGTTATGCCAATCTATAAGACGAATATGCAACAAAATCACGTATTGCAAATTTAAAGAAAAAAAATGAACACAAAGTAAAGGGATACTTGAATAGAATTTCTTTACAGACATGAGATTCATAGTACAAGCTAGCATATAAGGCTGCATAGAAGTAATCGTGCTCCCTTCCATTTGAGAACTCAGCTAAAATCTGCAAACATAAGGTGTAACGAAACGTGTTTATCTGTACCAAGCAAATAAAAACAAACTAGAAATAAATGGTTGAAAGAAGTTATACACATCTATCTAAAAGATATAATATAAGAAAATATTTTGCAATTATTAATAATTATCAAGAAAGATGGCATAGGTTGATGATTTGTTAAGAGTAGCTACCCTGAAATGATGGATAATGATGATACTAGGTTAGTAAAACCACTTACATTCTGAGGGCCTTCACATTTTACAGTTCAGTGAGAATCCTAGATTGTTAGGGAGTGATTCTAGACTTTCTATCAGTAAACTGTTGTCCTAAGTTCTAACTAAAACATGTTGATTTTAGATAACAATAGTATGTTTTATGCTTAAGAGCAATTTACTTCAGTTTTTCTTATTAGCCCAATATCAATTTCCAGATTAGCAATCACATTAACATGATAGTAAATGCATATACAACATAAAGAAAAAGCAGAAGACAAACCAAGACAAGAGGACACAATATTTGGTGGATGCCAGGGAAAAACGCCAATGTCGGGAAACCCTTTGATCAAGTCTTCTTATTATTCTTCAAAAGTTCAGCATAGAGAGAGAGTACAATATACAAAATTTACTTGCCCAAACACAGTCAAATCTGTCCAGTCAAACTGCAGTCAATAGGATGCCCTAACCAGAAAGTCAATGTTGGTCAAATCAACAGAATTGCTCCTCCAAATCAGCTCAGTCAAACCTAGTGAATTCGGCCTCCAATAACAGTCCAAATCAGCTCAAAACAGTCCTGGAGAAATCGGTCAAACTTGGTCAACACAGTCAAACCTGTGGTCAACTTTCTGCAGTCAACGCTAGCCAAACAGCACAGAAAATCTCGTTTTCTGTGCCCAAATATGTGGCCTGCCCAAAAGGAGATATTCCCACAAAAATCACACTCAAACAAGGTCAAATGCTGCCCAGTCAATGCTGGTCAAAATTGCTGCAACTTGGTCAACATTGGAAAACAGAAATTGCAGTCAAACCTTCACACGTGTGGAGGAGAAGAAGGCTGACCTGAAAACATATGACCCAATCAGATGAAAAGAGAGAGATATGTGTGAGATGAATGAATGTCCAAATGAGGTAGATGCTCCTTTTATTTATGTGCAACATTGAGGGTGAAGAGACATGACTTTTGGGCTTCTAAGCCTACATTAGATTGCTGGCCAACCTTGATAATTTGTCCATAGAAGAAATAAATTCATAATTCCATTTATACTGGTTAGAATAAGATGATCTTTAGATTAATCCTACACCTCTCAGAAAGAGGAATCCAACAAAAATATCATCTCCATCATAGGAGTTGTCCAAGATGGAGTTTGGCCCTAGTTGCCAAATTTAACATGCCCTCTCAACTAAGGAGAACTCCACCTACCAAACTATCTGTCAATCTGTATCATCTTTGTCATTCCTGCTCTGCTCTGCTCTGCTGAACCATGAAGAAATAATGAAGAAGAAATGATCGAGAGTGTATCAAACCACTCTCCACTGACCCGAAATCAGTGTTCATTGATCCCAGATCAATACCAAACATCCTAGCATAGGGAGTACGCTAGTACACAATGCGTTCATCGGTAGTACTATGATCCCTATCCTCATTTCCCAACTCATTAGCCAGATGAGAGGTACTTCCCATGAGTCTCAAACTACATGGGTAGGATGTATCCGCAAGAGAAAGTGATCCACTCATCCTGCTCGTATGCCATAGGAGAAGGTGAACCACTCATCCTATGCATATATCAATTATCATGGGGTATCACAGGGGAAGGTGAACCACTCACCCTATACACAACGCACCACTAGGGGAAGGTGAACCACTCACCCTATGGTCGCTTGTCGCTCCAAGAAGTACCCCAAGCCCCCCAGAGCTCAATATCCAACTCAAATGGGACCCTCATAAGAGGGTCTCTCCATGACTCCAAGTCGTTCACAAAAGGTTAAGAATTTGACCTTTCCCAAGGGCTTCGTAAGAATATTTGCGACCTGTTCATCAGTCCCAATGTGACGGAGCCTTATTGCTCCCCGTTGTACCATATCCCAAATAAAGTGGTACCTGATATCAAAATGCTTGGAGCGGTCATGAAACACGAGATTCTCAGAAAGACAAATCCCACTTTGGTTGCCACAGTAGATGATGATGGTATCCAGCACATGCCCAAAAAGCTCTTTAGTGAGCTTTTTAGTATTGGGATCTTAGTTGTTGTTTGGCCTTGATGATGTTTGGATCCTAGTGTGGGAGGGTATCTTGGTCATGTGGAGCTTTGTTGTTGTTTTTGACCTTGTTGAGATACCTGGATCCCTGAGGGTTGGAGTCAAGGCATAAAAGCCTGGATGGTATCTGTTGACCGCTGCGTGTCAACTACCCATAAGCAGTACACCCCCTTTTCTTCGCAAAATGGGATAGCGCTTGATCGACATGTCCGTGCCATTCGACAGTCATCGTCATTCTCCTGATCATATTAAGTTGTAAACCCAGTCTGCATTTTGAGTTGTGAATTTAGCAGAGCTGAGTCATGTATGTAAATTGCCTAGATGGACCTAATTTTCTAGTGATAATCTGCATTTCGGAAGGTTTTTCGTCTCACCGATCCATGATCGGCAGAGTTTTCCTTCAACCTGACCCCAAAGCCGGAATGAATTTTATCATTAGAGTCTTAGGAGAATCCTAGTGTGTTGATCTGCTAGATTATGTTTGGTCGCAGAGCTGGGTGGTCTATGAGGGTCCATGTCAAAGGGCTTTTCCCCCTTGAAGATGTAAAAATTGTAAAAGTCATGATGTAAAGTGTCTTGAGGGTTAGGAAATATTTTAATCCCCTCATGGGTCTAAGTCCTAGGTCCTAGGGAAATTTTTCCAAAGGCTGAGTTTGAGGATCCAAAATAAAAAATAAATAAAAAAT